>PQXJ01000496.1:0-26576 GCA_004786225.1 Botryotinia narcissicola | reverse complement strand
TACCTATCTTGGGCCTAGCTACCTACTACCTACCTACTACCTACCTACTACCTACCTACTACCTACCTACTACCTACCTACTACCTATCTACCTACCTACTTACATAATACTTACACAATACTTACATTTTCATTTCATCTGCGTCTATCAAGAAGCATCTTGTCGATTCTCAAGGACCAGAGACTGTATTTGGGTCTCATGCTTGGTACATCAAAACTTCTTCGTAGGGATGTCCAAAACCCCGTTTCGGTTGACAAGTCAGACATGGTGGATGTTAAGGAGTGAGAGATATGAATGGATACGGATGATTTTGTGCTTATGAATTTGTTACTTGTTAGTAATAAGTCCCAACTTTTTGAATTCACTTCCAACATTCAATATCTATGAACGTCCAACACCCACTAGGTAGTACTACCTACCGACTAGTAAGATTACCATACTATTACTCCGCATCGTACCAGGCAACCGGACCATTTTGAAATCATCGACCAATGACAATTGACTTCTCAGATTCGAACCACTCTATACACCAAAATCAAGGCAACTAAGCTAACTCTCATACAAGGCTGCAGGTCGACGATCTTTGTACGGCTCTTTCCCTTGTTACCTCCAGCTTCAGAACTTCTTCGATTCTTCAAAGATCTTTCCAAGAAGACTAATCTCTTTTGACTACAGTACAGGAAGTTGAATTTCATTTAATCTCTCCACTATTTAAGAATCGGATCAAGACGTTGATCTACAAACCCCCAACTCTATCAACTTGATATCAATCATCTCAGAGGTACATCTTCAAGCTGTCGTCAAGTTAAGAAGACCTTGCTACTTTCCAGGATCCTTCTCACCACAATACCTCAAGAATAATTCCAACAGTATCTAGTAAATTCATCAACGAGGCAGATTTACGATATCAAAGTTTGACCGAGGACTTCAGTTTTACAACAAGCTTCCATCGTCTTCTGAAGTTACATTGTCAAAGGTATATCCAGTCTTCGCGCTGCACAATGACTCGCAAACAATTCCTAGCGGATGTTAAAGAAGCCTCTGAGAAAGGCATCCCTAATGTTACCTCAATCAGTCGAGGAGATGACGATGGCGATGTAAACTTTTGCTTCTTGCATGATTCTACAGAACCCATAGAAATTGGTCTCTTGGCACTGGGTACGTTTTACTATATCTCTAGCAAACAATCGAAACCTCTACTACGTAGACTTGTTCTTCATACTGACTTTGATAGATGTCTCCGAGTACCCAAGTGGGAATAATTTTATGATTTTCACCAAGTCAGAAGGAGCTCCAAAGGCTGTCAACGAAGCACTGGAACGACTCATGACCTCCTCAACTGGCGCACGTTTACCAGACCTGATTAGCAGTATTTCAAAAAAGCTACAGATATTACTTTCCGCAGGTTCACGAAGATCTCCTATCAGTCTTGACGAGGAGGATGAAGAGGATGAAGAGGTTGAGATGGAAGATTTCGAAGAAGATGAAAGCGAAGATGACTCTGGATTTTCTGATGAAGAGGAAGAAGATTTCCCAGACGAGCCTACAACCTTTTCTAATGGTAATACTGTATCGATATCGACTAGTAGACTCACATCAAAGGCTGCTGCACAACTGAACCGACGCATTCGAGCAGATCTGCGTACTGTCCGATTGCTAGGTCATCAGATCGGAATTTTAAGTGGCATGAAGGCTGAATCTCACAGTGGTATCCTCAGTATCTCCATTCAGGCAACTAAGCTGGGTTTATCGGAAGAGGCTATGCAAGCTTGGGACATTGAGCCTCACCAATATTTGACCTTACTTATACGCTACTCGGATGGGTACAAAACATACGAGGCACTGATTGCCGAACCAGCCAAAAATAGTGGGATTGAATTCCGTGTTGGAGTCTGTAATGGTTACAAGCCATCCGTCGCTGCAGCATTCTCAGCGTTTTCGGACTCAAAAGAGGTCGGCGACAAAGCTTCTAGCAACGATGGCTCGCATTCACAGAAGCAGAACGGAGGATTTTTCAATTTATTCATCAGCAGCTCCTTGAACGAGTTCATCAATACGAAAATGATATCAATGCTCAAGATCCGCAACGCAACTGGTCTTGGATGGGAGAACGCAAAAAAGTTTTTGGATGAACGCCAAGGACGACCACTGGAAGAAAATGCAGGTTTGTATTCTGACAATGGCCCCTCGGACAAGGATGCGATCGAAAGTCATGCATCTTGGATTTCAGCAAATGATCATCTTACCGATAATGACGGTGGCAGCTTGTCATTTCCGCTACTTGCTGCACAGTTTACGTTGATGTATCTAGTCCGCTGCACAGAATTTTGTCTCGTCTGCCATGACAAGATTACAGGAGGATTTGAGGCGTTAAAACCTTACGTTTGCGAAAAGCCATTATGTTTATATCAATATATGTCCTTAGGTTTTGGACCTAGTGTCGAACATGTAGGTGACCGTGGATTGTGTAGACCCAACCCAATCACTCAAAGACTAATGGTGTATAGGAGATTAAAACTCAGCCTTATGTTGTAGACCTCCTCCTGAACTTTTGTTATACCAGTGCTTGTGTAGGTCTATCTGTATATAATCTCCATGGCTCACAGCTGACTTTTTGATAGGGCGCTCGAATCCGTGAGTATCCCACAGGCATGAGTCTTTCTGTTCCCTCCGCCGTCGTCGCCCTAGCGGGATATGTCGCACCTCAAGACTTCACCCCGGCCCCAGCTGTTGTAGAACAGCCAAGCAATGATCGTCGAGACAGAGAGTTCAAGGTCAAGTATAATAGCGAAGCTTGTGAGTTCACGTTCGAGGAAATGCCTGAGATCTTAAACCCTCCCGTTCGCAAAGGAGATTGGGTCCGCATTTTGCTTGGGCCCGGACCAGATACCGCAGTTCAAGCAATTCATTCCAGAGTAGAGGATGTAACCTCGATGCCGATTGTAAAACTTTCGCAACCAATCCCGCAGGATGCTCAATCAATTACATTCCAAATTCCAGTGACCGGTCACACACGTACAGTCAACACGCCCAACTTAATTGCAGCTCGGATGTCTATTTACAATCGCAACTTTGACGAGATGTCCATCTCAGAAAAATGCAGTACTATAATCATGCTTCTTAACACTCTACCAACCATCCAGGAGTTAAGAGAATATATCGATCGACAAAGCCGAACCGAAGAACCGAGCCTTCGTAAATGGACAGAGCGTATATCCCCAGCTGCTCTGGGCTTACTGCGATGGGTTATAGCCTCTAATCGATCATGTCTTGTTCAAGTCGATAAATGTCCCGGTCAAAATGATAGTGTTTTGGCTGATGCAAAAATTAGACCAGATCAAAAGGTCTCTCAGATTGGGGAAAATTGGATGCAGTTTCGTTTCGCACAAGGATCTCCAGACAAGGAAGAGCGTTTCTTGAATGCTCTCAAAGAACAGCAGGCCACTTTGGATCCAAAGTATCCTACTCTATTTGCTTTTCATGGTAGTGGGCTGCAAAACTGGCACAGTATCATTCGACATGGATTGGATTTCAAAGAGACTCTCAACGGGCGAGCATACGGACATGGCGTTTACCATGCACAGGATCAAACTATATCTTGCCAATATAGTAATGTTCGAAGTTTTGCAGTAAGTATAAGAATCATCGCAATTGGTTTGGTCTAACTTTCAACTAGGGTTCCTGGCCTGGATCACAACTCAAAATCTCGTCTGTGATGAGCATTAACGAGATTATCAATTGTCCAAAACAATTTGTCAGCTCGAATCCATTTCTAGTAGTACAGCACATCGATTGGATTCAATGCAGATATTTGCTTGTTCAAATCGAAGGACAGGTGATTGCAACTCCAGCTTCAACCAGGTATGTTTCCCACTCAACCAATTAGTCAATGAAGCACGAGACAATCCGCGATGATTGATGCTGACATATTTCATTTATAGAGAGATCCAGCTCGAAATCGAGCAAGATCCCAAGTATACCGCAAGCGCCTTAAACAAAAAACCTATTGGTGTTCCATACTGCGCTGCCTCAGTTTCTAGAGCATTTCGTAATGATGGCATTGGCAGTTCTTCTCCATGCAAGAAACTGAAAGGGCTATCTTCTCTGAACGGGACTGAATATGTCAGCGAAGCAGAGGATATTGAGGATATAAAGTTTCTGGTTTCTGATGATGAAGATGCAGTGGGAATATTGTAAGCAGATTAACCCTCCCTTATACTCTGTTGTTTGATCACTGCATTTGAAAACGGCCTCGAAAATACCTTTGAAAGAGCCATCAGCATCAAATCATGCTATCTTGCCAAGTACGAATTTTTAAAATGGGCTCTCACTAACTATTTGTACTAGATCTTCTGGTTCCAAGAATCTAGAGGCTTCAAAAACTGATTTTGTTCCTGGATCACTTGATCAAAGTAAACTTCCGATGCTAGGGCCTCCAGCTTACGCTACGCAGTCTGCAACTATGCGTCTAAATAGGGACTTAAAGGCAATCCTTAAGGTACAAAACTCTACACCCCTTCACGAATTAGGATGGTATATCGATGAAAATCTTGTTGATAATATATACCAATGGATCATCGAGCTACATTCTTTTGAGTCCACTTTACCACTGGCCAAAGATCTCAAAGAATCTGGTCAAAACAGTGTTGTTATTGAAATTCGCTTTGGAAAAGAATATCCCCACAGCCCACCATTTGTACGAGTTGTCAAGCCACGATTCCTATCTTTTATGGCTGGTGGCGGCGGTCACGTAACAGCCGGTGGAGCATTGTGTATGGAACTTTTGACAAATTCTGGCTGGAGTGCCGTCTCCTCGATTGAGTCCGTTCTCTTACAAGTTCGTCTTGCACTTATGAGTATGGATCCAAAGCCTGCTCGCTTGGAAAGCAAAAATCCACAGAACCAAGGTGAATATGGAACTCAAGAAGCTATGGCAGCTTTTATCAGAGCGTGTAACATGCATGGATGGGAGATCCCGAAGGACTTTCAGGACTTTGCTGCATCTGATCCTGGTCAATTCTAAGGGAAGGGAACACCATGGGATGGCATTAGATAATTGAAAGAAGGGAAGATAGGAGTGACAGAGATGAAGGGAAAACGCGCACGGATTTAAGGTTTGCTTTTACTTTTTTGCTGCTTTGGTTTTGATTTCTGATTGGGCTGGCTGGCGTCATGAAAACTCAAGATCGGATATTATGATGAAATGACTGGACCTGGGACGTGGAATAGATACCCAAACAAATATAAAGGAATGTTAAAGGAAAAAATAGGCGTCAAATTGCGGAATGGGACGGTATGGTAATGAATGGATCTCTGGGGCTGAGCGGAAATCGGACTATCACCTTTGTGTAAGATTTCTTTTAGGGAAATCTATATGACGGTTAGCTAGTTATTAGATGAGAAGCTCGGCAAATATATGAATCCTTCTCTTTATAAAATTTGTTATGTTTTGTGGGTGAGTGAGTGAGTGAGTACCCGGGTAAGTACTTTTTCTATAAGATGCTGTTTGATGTGATTGAAAGGCGTGATTTACAGGTGTATTTGGTGGATGTAATTGATTTGAAAAACTTAAGCTGTAGCTTCTAGGTACTTTTCTTGTTGCGTGTCGAAGGTAGAAGGCAGGATGTTATTTATTTAGGTACCTAGGTAGTGATTGTATTGTAATGTAATTTATACTAGGTAACTTGAGAAATTGGATGAGGTGGGATGTGATGGATGGGATGGGGTGAGGTGAGGTTAGATGAGGTTAGGTGAGTAGTATCATCTCTTTGTGTCTTTTTTTTGAAGATTGGAAAGAGAGGGGGGGGAGAGGGAGAGGGCGAGGGCGAGAGAGAAGCTTGGAGGTTATACTGTGTGGTTGTGTGTTGCGTGTTGCGTGTTGCGTGTTTTGTGTTGTATAATATGGTGGCAGGTGTTGAATCGATTTGGGGGTAGTGAGGTAAGATGGGATGGGATGGAATGGAATGGGATGGGATTTAAGGTATTGGAAGAGGGCTGAGTTGAATTGGATTGGATGATCGTGAGGGTAGATGGGCAGGGACAAGGTGTATATATATTTAGGTATGTATGCATAATCTTGAATGTATGATAGAAGTTGAGATGTAGATATAGATATAGATAGATATATACACCAAGAATATCCAAAACGCCCGAAAAGAAACAAAAGTAACCGCCTGTATGCTAAACCCTCTTTTTTTCCAACTTCCGAAATCAAATAATGCTGGCGTATGGCATTTACACTTTACGAGCGCTCTATTCCTCACTCCTCACTCCTCATTCCCTAATTTCTATTCCCACGCTCCAAACACCAATCAACTCCCAATCTTCATAACATCTCTGGTCGTCTACTCTCGTCTCGCCATATTTAAACATTGATGTTGTGACCCCAGATACCCTGTTCCTCGCGAGCACCATAGGTACTCACTGCCAAAATCTCCTGCATCTGTTCTGTTCCGACCAGCATCTTCTTTCCAGCAACGAACCATCTCATACCCTCTGTACAAGGAGGAGAAGTAAGACTTCCCTCGTAGGTCCAGAAATCCTTCGCGTTGTTGATCTCTGTGAGAGCTTGTTTGAGATCGAGATCGAGCGGGATGCGCGTCGTTGCGTCTGAGAAGGAGGGGATGGATGTTAATGGGAAGGAGTCGAAGAATGTGGAGTTGGCGACGGTGCCGAAGGGGACGGGATCAATCATGAATGCGACGACGGCACGCTCGGCGCCGGAGGCAGTGGCGTGCACGAAATGGAGTTCGGCTTTGGAACGCGCAGAATCAATGGTGTGATCTGCTGGGGCGTGAATGTGCCAGCCTTTGAGGAAGACGGTTTCGTTGTCGAAGGTCATGGATGGGTTGCCGCTGAGGTCAGTGACGTTGGAGGCGAGGGAGAAGGCAGGACCATAACCCCAGTTGTAGAGGGAGCCTGAGGTGGAGGTTGGGTAGTTGAAAGTTGGAGTGTGGGTTTTTGAGTAACCGGTGCTGGTGGTGAGATGGATAGGGGATTGTTGAGTGCCGGTCTGGCAAGTGGTGTAGTCTGATGGGTCGTTAGAATAGGAGCATGAGATGGAGGACTGAGGATGAGAACTTACTCTCGTTAATCATTCCCCAGTTGTAAGCAGCATCGTATGCCCAATCAGCAGGTCCATCAGCTCTCTTCATGAGTGATCGGCTGGAAAGATCATGATCGGGACAAGCCATAACGGCTGACAAGAGAGTTGCGGCGAGAATGAATTTTGACATGGTGAAAGAATGAAGTGTGATCTTGAATATTGACTGAATGAATGTAGTAACTGAGTGTGAAAGATTGGATGATTTGATACTGTGTTACGAGAACAGCTCTAGTATTTATATATAAGAAGAACTTCTTCCATTGTCGACTTGAGATTACTTCTCTTGGCCATTTTTCACTGCCATGATGATATTCTTGGAACGTACGATGACAAAATCATCGCATAAAACGAATACGCTTACCAAAGTTCACTCAACAGCGATTTCGGTACCAACTTTCAAAATTGTCGATGGGTATGGCATGCAGAAATGAAGATATACTTTTCTTGGCCTGCAATACCAAGAGCCAAGCCGACTAAGATTTCTGTCAAACAGACGAAATTTTAGTTCGTTTGTCATACAGTATTGAATTTGAATAGTCGATCGAACAACATCCGCAATTCAGGCGTAAGAGATTCGCAAGGCGGACCCTTATCTAGCCAAGATAAACAATGAAGGAAATTTGGAGGCGCTTGCAGAGCCACAGTTATCTCGTGATCTTTAAGCTCTATCTTGTTCTCCTTTATGCGCTGTGAGGTAGCTTGGATCCGTCAATTGCAAGCTGTGGAAGGCTGTGCACATTTGTTGTATCACAATATAACCATTCCAAACTTTAATCTCGACCATGAGACTTTGAGAATGCCTTGAGCACCGCAGGCCACGAGGTGTTCGTCGAAGCTCGAGGATAAGGTAGAATTATGGAGTTTGTAATAATCCACCCAAAGCTATTTTCTCCTCTTCTTGAACCCGCGTCCCGTCATTTGGTTTATGCATGTTTGATAGGGGACATCTAGACCAAGTCGCTTATATTGCAATCTGTAAATGACTGAAAATAGCACCTGGCTTGATAATTGATGCCAATTGGATTACCAAAATGTATAAACTATAGCAAGCTTCATTCCTGCAATAACATTTCGTGCAGTGGCTTCATATAGAGTTGTGAGTGCGGGGTATAGGTATAGGTTCGTGTTGTGTGTAGAGTATTCCATGGCCGTGTGATTGTTTTGGCTGGCCTAGAGAAGTGCTAGTTCATCTTATTGTTCTGATGCAAGTGGACAGGACAACAGTCGCTAAAGTCTTGGAAGAGTAATAGAATTATTGAAACATTGAGAAACCGAGAATTCGGAAGCGAAACCAGATATGGAAAAGGTTCAAGATATTATCTAGTGTCTCGCAAGATGATCCGCTTCTTCTTCTTCTTCTTCTTCTTCTTCTTCTTCTTCTATTTCTTCTATTTCTTCTAGAGCGTAGCGAAAAAGCCTCCACGGCAGTGGCCCGGCGGAGCGTCATTAATTACCTAGACTGAAGAAGAGTTTGAATGTATGATAGATACAATTCTCTTCATGTTATGTCCAGAACATCTCACCACTTTGAAGGTTTAAAGATATTCATGTGAAAATCAAATGTTTGGTTCCAATCATTTTAATGCATGATATTGGAAAAGGACAAGATGTTGAAGAGGCCTGACAAGGGACGATTCCACTCAAGATGAAGCGAGGAAAAAGGGTCAAAGATTAAATTTCGCTATATAAAAATAGAAAAGAATAAGAAGTAATGATTGGATGGTTTAATTCCGTCTGAAGTTCTAAGGGATACCTAGACAGGTAGCTAACAAAATCAAGAGAGGTTGGAAGAGTGAAGGATGAACAGTGAATTTGCTATAAGTAAGACAAGACCTACCTACTCCGTATCAGTGAAGTTTGAGGTTTGAAGTTTGAAGTTTGAAGTTGCTACAAAGAAAATCAGCGATAAGCTAAAGATAAGAGAGCTTCCACCAACGCTAAACCATATAAACATTAGCGTCGGTAGTAGATGTGATAAACACCCGATCATTTTCAAGCAGGGATTCATTATCGTCATGCGCATAGTAACGAGCGAGGTGAGAGGCTCAGAGACTCAGAGGCTCAGGTACCTATAGATAGGAAGGATACTAGTAATCGGATTGGATTAATACTATCTGCCGATTCCATTGCTCAGCCTTTCCCTCTCCCTCTCTCACTCACTCCCTCTCTGACACCCTTCTCTCTCTCTCTTTTCTATTACTTTATAGGAATGAAATGATTCAATTGTTTTACCCAACATCTTCCTTGATATACCATCTATCTAAAAATCAATACTGCAACACTCTACTCTGCTACTGTGGTCAATAATCTTTCATGTTGGAACTTGTGCCAATATCTTGAAAATCCTCAAAACCCTTCTACTTATTTTTATCTTGTTCTACTCTTTCCTCATTGTCCCTAATAATTACCCACAAACAAATATAATTAACGGAAAAACTCCCGAATTAGAAACCCTCACACTTCAGTCCTCATTCATTCCATCTCATTCACCTTCAATAAATATACGGGCGTCGCAAAATATTCTGGTAGTTATGGCTATGAGTCCTTCTCCTCAAATGTCTCCGACAACATTCGGAAAACAAGTTGAGAAACAAAAGTCAAACTCTCCACCTCCGCATCAACTATCCAAAAGAGACAAACGTCGATCCGCAATGCAAGACAAACTGCACGAGATGACGGTTAGCTTTGCTTCAAATAGAGATCATCATTACCGCGACCAACTCAAAGGATTGCAAATCGATATGAATCTCATTCAGGAAGCTGACGTTCATGGCAAATACGCTCTTCCGGATGGCAATGAGGTTGAAGCCTTAGTTGTAGATGGTATCAAGAAAGTCAAAGGAATTGCTGGTCATCACCCATCTGCTGCTGGAAAAGAGTATGAATCTTTCGCAAGAGAAATCAACAACGCCATGGAAGAAAGGGACGTCGCATTAACTACACATATGGTATGTGCAATTGTTTCCCTTGAGCCTATCCTTTCTTTACGATGAGCTTATAGCTAATGTCCTTCTTACAGAGAGACTATGAAGTCAAAGCAAATGAAATCGAATCCAGTTATGCTTATCGAATGCGACTCGCGGACTTAGAATACAAAGCTTTAATGTCAACCTTGAGAGATCGTTTGATCAATAAGCTCAATAGCAAGAAAGCACACTTACTGAAAGATAAAGAATCAATTGAAATTGGAGAGAGCAATGCTTTACTTTTACACCCAAGCAAATTTGGTCTCGCTAACCCCGCTAGCCCTGGTGGGATGCATTCCAAAAGAGCTACAAGGCATCGTCGAGAAGCTGAAGAATTACCCAACATGTTTGATCACTCTAAGCGGAAGAGAAAAGGAATTGATGGCGACGAATCTCCAGCTCCCTCGAGACAACGTATGGACAATGGTAGTAATACTCCACTAGGGACATATGAGCGAAACGGTAATACATCCGCACAACTCGAAGCCCCAGCAAATAGCATCGAAGGTCTATTTACGGATAAAGAGCTTGGAATGAAATACAATGAGGCAGCTCAAGCAGCGTATAGTTATATGGCTCGACATCCACCATACGAAGATGACAATAGTCCTCAAAATGGCAGATCTGATTCGAGTCCCGACACTGACAAAATAAATGCAACATCTGGAGATGTTGAGAATGATGAATCAGATTCTCCTCAATCCGCACCTCAAATGGAACGTCAACCATCACACCAGACTAGGAGCACACGCGGGGCAGGAGTAAATTTTAATACAGGCACAGGAATTGATATTCTTAGTGATTTAGCATATCCTGGAAACATGGCAGCAATCACAAAACAGATCCCTAAATTACCACCACTTCTCGCCTCGAATATGCAGAAAGGATATGTGAAAGGAGATGCTGCCAATCAACCACAAGGATTGGCTCCTGATGAGATCAATGCCGAATTAGAAATTATCAGAAGGGGTCGCACATACAATGATGAAAGGGGGTTTGGTAAAAATCTTGACTTGGAAAATGGTGGAAAAAGTCTTCTTGAAGCAGTCAGTACACCAAGGAGACCTCAAACCTATTATGTTAAAAGCGACAATAAAGGTACAATGCTCAGCAACTTGAGAGAAGAACTCGGTGCAGAAGCAATGTCAAAACAAAGTTCTAGAGGAGGTAGTGAAGTTGGAGGAACACCAATGTCAAGGCAAAATACTAATGATGGAACATCATCGAAAGCTGGTGGTCGAGGAAAGAAGAATCTTTTGATTTAAGGGGAAAAGTTTATTACATTACTTTGTTCAATTAGGTGTACATTGTTGTTCAATTGGTTATTAGAGAGCGTTGGCGTTGGGGGGATTAGGAATATCATGAGGAACATTAGATTCCGATTATCCATTCATGAGGGGGGAGGAGGTATGGGTATATTATATCATGGTTAGTTGTCAGTCAATGACGACTGGGAGTTTGTATGTAAATGTTTTTGTCGTTTCCAAAACTACTCTTTTTTGAGAAAGATATACTTTGGGGATTAAAGTGGTGAAAACAATCAGTTCAATTTTTGATTAATCTCTGATTCTTGATCGTCTGTTCCATTTTACTCTTATCTCTATTGAGAGAGTAATTCGCATCTACATACTAGGTATACATATTTGTATATGTATGTCTTGAAGTATAAGTTTGATTTGGATGATCGATGTGATTTGGATGTTCATTTTGATCTAAACTTTAATATTTATGTCTATGTTAACTTAACTGGTAATACTATCTAGATGGGTGGGTGGGTTCTAGATAGGAGAGAGTTGTTGATTTGATTTAGAGATAGATTTACAATGTGATTAGTAGTTATATTGAATAAGTTGTTGTGGTGTTTAAGTGGGCTCGAGGTAAGTAGATTGATATATTCCATATATTTCTTATTATTATAGGATATGAGTATAGATTCGAATGATAGGGTAGGATATCTATATAATAATACTAATAATAAATAGAATGAGATAGATGAAAACAGATACTCTAAAAACTAAGAAATATCTATCAAGACTCTCTATAGGAAGGGAAAAGAATAATCCTTCAACAATCTAATCTTTGTCAATGAGCTTCCTCCCCACATACATCACATCACACCTTCCCAATTTCACTCATAAATATAATCTCCCTCCCTCGCATCTTCCACATACAAAAGTACCTCTGTACAAAAAATCCGGCATGGTGTAGTGGCTAGCATTTCCGCCTCTCATGAAAGCATTCTAGCTTCAAAATAGGTCGCGGGAGACCGGGGTTCAATTCCCCGTACCGGAATTGTTTTTTGTGTTTTTGTCTTTTTATCATGATCTGTGAGAGTGTGAGTTTGAGTTTGAGGATGGGAATCAATGGGATTGATTGATTGGACATTTCTTTGATTTTTGGGAAGGAGGAAAAAAAAGTCAAGAGGCGATTTTATTTTTATTTTATTTTTGGGGGGTTATGGTATTTATTATGTATGGATGATGGATGTAATCTTTGTTACCGAGGTTCTTCCGATTTTTTCCCCGTCTCTTAGCTTGTTTGTTCGTTCATGAAGAATAGAGTTTTTATATATCGAGATCTAGAGAGAGTTGGTAGAGAAGATATGTATGTAACATGTAGTACCTATGCATTGTAAATACACGCTGTAGACAAATTTAATACTCACTATATTACATCTATCTACCAACTACAAATACCTAGGGATTCTAGTCCCTTTCAATGTCAAATTCCGAGTTGTGACTTTCTTCCTCCCGTTCCTGGTGGTCATACTATGAGTCAAGCGAGGTGGGTTGCTAGAGAGGACTACACGTACTTACTTCCATTTCAATTTCCATTTAATAATACTGGTATATCTATCAGATGATCATTCTAAACTCCCTCATCCGTTTCAACAAAAATCATACCCCATACATATCACACACATCATTCATCCATTCAACAACATAAAAACCAAAATTAAAAAAACTCAATATCATATTCATATTCTCTACCCGTACTCACACGTACTGTATCTTAATTTTCACGTGTGTATTTTCCATGTGTATTCCTATCCATCGCCACCAAACCCACGACTCCCATTTTGTTTCTTCGAGCAATCATACCTCCCTCCCATCATCATTTTTATCATGCCATCCATCATGCAACCCTGTTCTTAATCCCCATTCCCCTCTACAAACACCATCTCCCTCCTAACAACAACCCCATCTACCCACAAGCCCCCACTACTCCGTAGCTTTGTACTTCTTATTAAACTCCCCAACCGCCACACCAATATTCTTATACAAAAAGTTCCTCGAACTTTCCTCCGCAACCGGTACAAATGGACCATTTGTTCCTCCTCTCAATGTCAAACTCAGACCCGTTCTTTCTTTACTAATCGTTTGAATATCCTTCAATGGTACATCCCACTCACTACTCAATTTCTTACTCTTAACCAACATAATCCTCGAATAAGTCAACATAACCACTACATCTTCCCTTGGCAATTCCAGATGTGCAATATATTGCTCATTAAAGTATTTCCCATTATCCAGTTGTTTGAGCCAGAATTGCCCTAGTGCTTCGCGTTGAGAGTATGGTCGTACAATTCCATCCTGTCCAATGAAGCGAGTGAGTCGTACACGGTCGAGTCCGCTATCGTCGAAGACTGTCGTAGTATTACGAATACCTTCACTAACATTTGAAGCGAGATCAAAGACACCGATAGCTGGTTTCGTAGCAAATCCTAAAAGACCTTTACCGACACCCTTAAAGAAACCAGCAGCACCTTCTTGTTCTGCTCCCTCAAGAGGTTTACGTGCTAATCCACCTACACCACTTGCAAAACTACTGATGAGGGAATTTGCGCCTGCCGTAACACCATAAAGAGCATGCTTGGGTCTATTTCGAGATCGAGTCATACGACGACGATCTTGGAATTGTTTATCCATAGTAGCTTCAGCAAGACCTTTTGCAATACTACCCGTCCATTTCGAGAAACTGTCTGAAACACCAAATACTGATTTCTTGACAAAACTTGTTGCACCTTTGGCGATACCAATACCAAGTTGTTCTGGATCGTTCATGATAAAACCTTGATATGGTTCATAGAAAATGTCAGCAACACCAGAACTGATGTTGGTAAATAAGCCGACAGGATTTCCAAGGAAATCAGCCGAACCCAAGATCTTGTGAACTTGATAAAGTGCTTCTTGTGAATAATGATTGGAAATATTCATCATCAAAACGGCGGCAGAAACTCTTGCATTTTCCAACATTAAAGCATTCATACGGACTGGAGCATCATTGATGTTACCAATAGCCATCGTCAAAACATTCATGAAGAACATCAAAGGATTCTTTGATGATGTCTTGTCTTCAACATTGACTCGATCAGTGCGAACAAAAGATAAATCAAGTTGCATAGGTTGAATATTGAGGAGTTCGAAATAGATATCCTGACCAGATTGCTCTTGTTTTGGTTCTGGAATGTCGAGGCTTTCATCACAAAGTACACCTTCATGTGTTTCCGACCAGGCAGCTCCAGGTACCTTTGAGAACTCTAAGACGGCAAAGATGAAATCTTCATCAATTTCAAGAGTCATTTGTTGCACCAAAATTGTTGCATATTTGATGTAAATGACTCCATATGAATCATCCTTCACTCTAGTAACCATAGCATGAAGAGATGGATGAGCTTCAGTTTCTTTAGTGCCCTTTTGAACGACACTAGGATACAAGATCATGGGAAAAATTCCACCATAAAGTTGATTGTCGATTTGTATCCACTTAATAGAAGCAGTGATGGTTTGATATAGAGGCGATTCGGCGTATTTGAGTGCGATGTCACGCAAAGTAATGTAAGCAAGTTCCCTGAGTTGAGCATTGACTAGAGAGATACCAATTCCACCAAGTTTGAGTTGTGCTTTGAAGTTGACGGAAGTATCCTGGCTCTTAACCTCAAATCCTCCAGCAAAACTGACAGAAGAGTTTGTTCTTGACTTTTGCTTATACAAACTCTTCGATGCTTTATAGTTGGATAGAATGAGGGTTTGTGTCGGACCATCTGCTGCGACGTTGAGATCAATGATCTTTTGGTTCCTGGGGTTGGGATCATCTCCCCCGATCTTCATAGGAATGAGATTACCGATCTCTGCAAGTTTTATATGACGTTCCTTCCCGTTTGCAACAATTATCAACTCCTTTTGTTTGGCAGCAGGATAATCCCAAGCGTATGGCATAATACTTCTGGGTGGTAAACGATATCTGATTGGTTTCCATCCGGATCTGTCCTCGGTATCTTCATCGTCCAAGTTAGGGTTCGCTTGGAAGAACATAAACTCCGTATCACTCTCATTTCGCATAGAGAATGGCCAGTTCTTGGTTTCAGCACTGATATGCAAGAAGATTGTAGCATTTTCCATGAGGACTTCAACTCTGATGAGTTTCTGTCGTTGCCCAGCCTTGGCCAATTTCACATGTGTAATCCCAAGATTCGAGATTGTAAATGGTGACGACCACTGGTTATTCAATCCTGGGAAACACATCGTGAGTTGTTTCACTTGACTCTTCTGAAGGAAATGAAGAGGTTCCAAAGCTTGTGGCTTCAAAGTCCAAAGTTCAGACGACCCAGGCTCTCTGACGTTCAATTCTTCGTTCATTTGATTCTTTAAAACGAAGCGAGGAGCAAGTGTGACAACCTTTGTCATCTTATACTTGCCCTCTCCTGCTTCAACACTGATACCCACATGAATTTCGGTATTGTTCTTTGAGGAAGGTAGAATAACATCAACATTGCTACCGATAGCATCCAAACTTTGCGGTTTACTCCAGTTTGAGTCACCGACCTTCAATAGAGCACGATTTCGTTGATCATCTCCTCCATATGCGAACATATAGGGCAGTGCTTTGCGTCGTTCAGAATCAACCGAGTCAGTATGGAATCCTTGACCGGCTGCTGTCTTTGCTTGCTGTAATAGCGATTTCTGTTTGATGTTGATCTCTAAGCCAGTCTTATTTAAGATGACATAAGGACTGTAAACAGTGACCCTGAAAGCTCCACCGCTATCTGGAATCTTGAAATAATGTAATCTGAGGTTCAAAGCAAGTCCATCACGATCTTTACAAACCAGAGCTGTCTCCTTACGGAAGTCATCTTGGTTATTTGAGTTGATGATTGCAAACTCGCTGGCTTTGAAGACTGTATCCTGCATATCAATACTCATGAGAAGTAGATGCGAAAGTTCGACGACATGAACAGGACTTAGACCACCTTTACGGAGGAAGTTTGTCCAATCTTTCTTCGTATTTTTGTCATAGATGCGATACTTGAAGTCGTACGGTAGTAGATTCTCAAGCTCAATAGGCGCTGAAAGTCGAATTCGCATATAAGGATAGATACTAAAATTGTCAACTCAATACAAATAAACAATAATGACATAGATTCTTACCTGGTAATAGGAGTAGTCTTGTCATAAGTGGCGTTCATTTGGAAATAGAATGGAGGCGTTTTATCACCACTTTCACCCTTGCAAGTAATTGTTCTTGTAGGTCTCTTCAGAAGATCTTTCCAAAAGATCGATTCTGTAGACCAAGAATAACCGAAACCTTGATCTGGTCTCACCAATAGTGATTTCATGAATGCCGCCCCAACAGGCGCGGGACGACTTTCACCAGGTGCGATTTTCTCAATTTTGAGCAGATGACCCTCTTGAGGGTCAAAGACTCCGAGCTCCACAGGAATCTGTGTCTTATTTTCTACCAGTAATGGGGATCTCAAGGTGATGTACTTAACATTATCTTCACCCAAGGTAACTTCGACAAGCAGTCGATGCAAGATCTGATCTTGACGGGGTCGAAGACTGTACAAAGTCTCTCCTTCACGGTTGACTGGAATCTTGCTTAGACTATCAAATCCACTTCCTTCCAATCTTATTCCGACATATCCACTGTTATTCTCAGGCGAGAGATTCTCACGCATTTTCTCCCAATCTTCGAATCGCCAAGGTGCTTCCTCGCCATCCGTCAGCGTAGCAGCCATGGTATTATCAGCATCAGGGACATCTGCCCATACATTAACATCGAAACCAGTATAATTTCGAATGCGATAGGGAGCATCAGCTCCTCTTGGTTTTGATAAGACATCATCCGACTGACTAAGGAATTGTGCAGACTTCGATGCTAGTGCAATGGTTGCGGATGTGACAGTGATCTCGAGGGTCTTTTTCGAGATTAGGTCGACGGACATACAATCCGGGTTAGTATCCTTTGCTACTAGTAGTCCTAGCTCCCAAGGCTCAATGAGAGGTTCCCATGCTGACTTGGAGAAATTATAAACGTTGATGAACATATTGATTGCGGTATCAGCTCGTAAATTACCCGACCAGTCAGCAGCAGAAGCTGTGAATTTCTTGACACTAAGATCAAGGATTGGCAATTCATGTAGATCACCAATCAGAATAAGTCTCATTCCTGCTAATGTTGCAGTCAATTCCTCATGCTTCTTGTGGGCAGGTTGAGTAGTAGCTTGGGCAGTCGGAGTCTGTTGAGATGGTACAATGGTGCCGGCAGTGGTTCTCTTCATTGTCGATGCACCTCTGCCGCTGGCCGATCGTTGTTTGAGGCTTGAGGAACTATGCAATTGCTTTGCCTTGACGTCGGATGCAGCGGGTTTCTTCTCACCAGATTCATCATCATTGCCGGAAAGCTCAGATGCTCTTTGTACAATCTGAATCGCTAGAAGAATATCACGTAGCGATAATCTCAGAACAAGAGGCTCAACATCAAGATAAATGCTTTGAGCATTTGGCTTCGAACTATCCAATGACATTTGGAGAGAGAAGTCGTCAAGAATTCTCAGGCGAGTGTCCTCAAATCTGTCCATTCGGCACAAGAACATACCCATCTCGGATACCTGTAATGTGAGAGCATGCTGCTGTGACATGAGGATTTGCTTAGTTCCAAGTACAATTGCTTCGGAACTGGTACTGAGTGGATTTGCAATCAAAATTATCTGTGCATCCACGACATTTACTCTGAAGGCTATTGACATGGAAGATTGATCGGACGAAGAAGATGATTGACTAGGTGATTTGCTTGGCGACCTTGCTTGACTAGCTACAGTCGTAGGCCTGGTTACTTGCATGGAATCTGCATCAGATGCATTCTCGGATTCAGTTGCTTCATCCTCGTCATCTGGCGAAACAGGTTCTTCAACAGCAAGGCCCTCTGTTATGAATGCCTGTAGAGCAAAAAGATAATCCAGAGCAAAGATAACCTTTGGACTATCGATTGACAAGATAGCAATGAGATTGCGTTCTTGTCCTCCGGAGATAGTAACGCTAGCCATGAATTGTTGCACGTCTTTGTTTGAAGATGTCATAATCTTTCGAAACTTGTTCGTCTCTCTCTTCCTACTATCCTGAATGGTGAAAGCGTGGATTAAGAATTCTGATTCCAATGAGCCATCTGTCATCATACGGAGCTTAACCTTCGTGTCATCCATGGAGAATCTCGATAAGCTTGCGGCCTCAAGATCACCAACTGGCTCATTCTCCTTTGCTAGAATGAGTTCGAGACCGATTGTGTTCACATGGAAAGCCAAGTCAAGCTTCGTCCAACTCTGCGCATTAGAACCGAGTTCTGGACCAAGGTCAACCAATTCATTATTATGGTCATCGTCTGATGATTTCTGGGTAATTGCTTTTGCTCTTTTTGTCGTCGGGCTGGCCACTTCGTCTACAGCTTGTTGTTCGCTGACATCCGAATCCACCATGAAAGCACCTGGAACAGACTTTGCTAACTCGAGAAGAAACTTCAATTGCATTTGTGTAATTCGCAGATTGAAGTCAGACATGTGGCCTTCGATCTCTAGATCCGGACGAAGTGCTCCATCAGTATGTTCAGCATAAGTGACCAAGAAACCCAAATCAACCTTGTCAATGAGCTCAATCTCTTCTGTCTTCTCATCAGGGAAATGGAAGTCAGATGTTAATCGGATATTTCTAATGCCAGCTGTGAGTTTCATCGCAATGGTCGCATCCTTCGAGTCATCAATCGGGACAAATTTATTTTCTGCATAGATCTCTCCCAGATAAGCAGTTATCATGTCTCTTTTACCACTGCCTGCATCCATGACACGAGGGAAAACAACGATAGGTGTTTTGATGTTGACATCGAATTTGATGCGGCTGGTACTTTGTTGGAGTTGAGAAGCTTGATTCGCTGCAGCTTGTCGGGCGGCATTGAAAAGAGCTTGCATCTTGCCAAATTTGACCAAAAACTCAATAATCTTACGATACGGCTCTTCAAGGAAATTGACCTTGATAGAACCTGCGCGCAAGTAGATGGAGGAATCGTATCCAGGATATGAACTGCCTTTAGCATCAAACGTCTCATAACGGAAATCGGCCAAGTCATCTCCCTCAATAGCGATCAATTTTCTAAGATTAGAATCGCTGGAGGCTCCGAGGTTAACATCGTCTACTAAAGATAAATCTCCTAGCTTTGCGCCAATTCGCAAGGTATTTCCTAATATGAAGATGCCTACGTCCGCATGGTTGAATGAAAGGGTAGCCAATCGAATGCCATCGTTATTGAGTATCAAACGTATACTCTTTAAGTCAACTTTAACACGAACTGACAATTCAGTGCTCTTGGCTGGCGGTGCTACCTCTTCTTCAAACGGCGACTCATCCGGCACAGCCAATAGATCATCTGTGGTTTCTTTGGTAGTTGCAGGCAATTGAGGTGGGCCGTCTTGATTTGTAAATGTAATTAGGATGAAATCAAGTAGAGTCAATAGAGTCTTGCGAGTAACCACTAAGTTGATCGTGGAAACGGAAACGTCTACATTAATCTCCACTCCGTCATATTTTGGCATGAACTCCGGCGAATGTGGATTTACCTTCACCACTTTCACGTTGATGAGGGCAGTTTCGTCTTCTGACTCCATGTCTCCAGAGGAAACTATCGATTTGAATTCAGCGGGAGGATTATCAATGAAATCGTCCACAACCACGGATTGGAGGACGGTTTCCACAATCAGATCGTATGGACGAAGAACAAGATTCACGCCAAAGTTCTCAGCGACTACTTCCACCAAAAGTTGATCTGGCTTCCTGCCTTCTGGATCACTTCGATAAAGCGAGCCTTGAAGTCGTTCCACTTCAAATTTGAGCTCAAAATTCTTTTGTTCCAGTTTGAGTTTATCACTCTCTTTGCCGCTAGGAGCGTCTTGAAATTCATCATCATCATCGTCATCAGATGAATCATCTTGGAGAATGATAGCCTCTTGTCTTGAGAAGTTGAACGATGTAGATTGTGCCCGATCCCTTGGCTTTGACGAGGAGGGTGCTCTTATCGATAAAGTCGAAGTTCGGCGACTCTTCGCTAATGTCTGTGCCGGAAGTTCCTCTGCGTTTACATTCGGAATAGCTGCGTTGATAATACTCATTAAGCTTTTATATTTCTTATCTGAAGCAGAAGCATGTAGTACGGGTAGATGACCAGAGACTCTCACTTTCGTCAAGTTTGGCGCTTTTGGTATGATTGAAGTTTCGACAATAAAATCAATGTTGATCTTCTCGACAACACGCATCGATTGAGGATCTTCCTTTTCCATGACTTGTGCTTTTGTATCTTCGATGGAAGGTCCAATGAGGACTTGGGTATTGGAAAGCTTGACGACGAATCTATCGTACATGAGAGATTCTAGGCGTTTATAATCTGCGTCGGTATAAACTGTCTTCTGCTTTGATTGCACTTCACGCATTGTTTCCTCATCCACAAGTTCACTATTCACGCTGATATGACCGGCATCGAGAATCAGACAAGTCGTTTTGCTCGAGGTAATATTTTCGGGCACAATAATGAGAGGTGCTTGAAGATCTAACTTGGCATTGATTGTTTTGTGCTCCTCGAGTGCAAACTCAAGTCCTGCTCGCGTCTGTTGTCTGAGTCCTTCTACTGTTGCTCCTGCAGATTCCATAAGAGCCCCGATAGACTCCATATGTCTTTCTGGTGGTTTGAAAAATTGGATTATACCCACAAGGAAATGGGGATTCCAAATTATCTCAAGCGGCTTGAGTTTTCCGGTCACTGCAACATCGCCGGCATCATGCAAAGGATTCGTTTCAACTTGGAATTGGAAGAATGGGTCGGGAGTATCGTTAGACTCGTCATCCTCGCCGTTGAGCAGAAGCTTCGTCTTGGGTGTTTCAGGAGCATCTTTAACGCGAACAATTTGAGGAAACAGACTATCGGGAGTCGTGCCGTCGTTCACTCGCAAGCCTCCAAGGCTTATATCCGCTAACATTGACTCGGGTCGCTGTAGGAATTTTGCCTTGAAAGCATCAAAGTAGAGACTGAGAACTTCGACCGTATTATTATGAGGATCACGCTTGAGTGTGAAACTACCGGTATTGAGCGATGCCTCGATTTGCATCTTAACGGTCTCTTTTGGTAGATCGATACTTTCCGCAATTGCTGTTTTCTCGTTCCAATCAATAGCATCATACAATTCTTTCCGCTGTTCCTCGGTCATGGTGGTTTCTTCGTCTTCTTCCTGTTCTTGTTGTTTCGCACCCCAAGCCCATGCAACCCACCCTTGCTTTTGCTTCGGTGCTGCCTTTTTAATACCAACATTCTCTTTCTTCAGTTGATTTCTGGCCAAGGATCTCCAGAAGCGTATATCTTCGTAGTCGAGTTTCCACTCAAGCTTATCCACCTCCTCGTTTTCTTCAGGTGATAGTGGTTCAGTCTGCTTCTTCTTTTTCTTGAAGAGTTCAATGTAACGAATTCGATCGTCTCGTCTCTCCTTGAAGAAGGCCCATGACCAGCGACGATTACGTTCATGAATCTTACTTAGGATAGCATTACCAGCAAACTTGAACCAAGCACGGGGATCCTCCTTTGGCCGAACACCTTTCGGTTGGAATTTCTTATACTCTTGATGGAGGAGGAAGTAGTGGAATAAGTCGACCATCATCAAAGCATCTCGATATTGATGATCGTCAAGAACCACTCCAATTTCATCAAACAAGAGCCCAGCCTTCATATGCGGTATCTCTATCTTACCGCTTTTGTCCATCTCGAGCTTCATCTGACCACTAACAGGCTTCAATATAAACTGATGATTGGCTTGTTTTGCATCTTCACCTCGCACAATCATCTCTTTGAACCTCGTCAACATTTCATCGTGCGATGCGACCTCTGGGGATTTAGATAACTCCGCCTCTCGCCCAGTGCTCAACAATTCTGTGTCCGTATTCCAGTACACAGCCAAAGCACCAAGAGTGGCGAGCTTATGTGTGGTTCCAGAAGAGTTTTGTATGTATGTCGGTTTCCAGTTACCATCCGTACTGATGGCACTGAACTCTTGCAAAGTAAGCCCGAGAGCAAATGGGTGACCAGGTGCCGAAATTGAGTCCTCATATCGTACGTGAATATTCTTGACCGTGATTTGGAGATTGTCGATGATTTTGGTAACCAAACTATCCGTGAAGCTCTGATTTTTCTGCTGTTCTTCCAAACTCATCCCCTCTTGATTTCTATCTTTCAGCATCTCGACACTGTCCAACTTCTCGATCTTAACAACCTGCCTCCTCCTCTCCTCTTCCTCTTCATCCCACTCTGCATCTTCTTTCGGTGATGCGAGTACATATATATCTTCGATTTCGACTTGTACAGGTTGACCTCGCAGATTCGACCATGGTATCTTCAAGGTAAGTTGTCCCAAGTGTCCCTCCACCACATTTATAGGCAGCTTTAGTTGATCCAAGGCCTCCCGTCGTAGCTCCAAATCTCGCAGCTTAACATCACCCGACCAGATTCCGACTTTCAGTTGTCCAGGATCGAAATTCCGTATATACATGCCCAGAAATCGATTCAGCAACGATGCAACCAAACCTTCCAACATCTTGAGTTCCTGTTGCCGTCACCCGGGCCGGGAAGCTCTCGATTAATTTGTTCGAAGAATGATGGTTGGCATCCGCAATGGCGAATTTTCGAAGGATTGTTGTGGAAAAGGTAGATTGAGGATCATTTAATCCATCACTTTTGAATCGAGACCTTCTTCGATCTTCGTGGCAGAACACGATTCGTTCTATTGTATTGATGGTGGTGGTGGTGGTGGTGGTAATATATGTGAATGTATCGTATGAG
This sequence comes from Botryotinia narcissicola, assembly GCA_004786225.1. NCBI lineage: Eukaryota > Fungi > Ascomycota > Leotiomycetes > Helotiales > Sclerotiniaceae > Botryotinia > Botryotinia narcissicola. The sequence goes on along the minus strand of PQXJ01000496.1, from coordinate 3,364 downwards.
AGGGGTATTCAAAAATCGCCTCCAGCTGCAGTGTCCCACTGGCTTGTGTAAATATTTTGGAATAAAACAATAAATAGCACGCTCAATAAAGGCAGTCACGAAGGAATATTGAAATATGATGTACGACGGTATAATATTAAAAGTCACCTTGAATAGAACTGAAGATCACAATCATAATCCAAATAATGATAATGCCACGTAAAATGGAATACAAAACCTGTAATCCTTCCTTCCAACCCTTTGAACATCCCGTCCATCTATTTGGATGCGTTGCGTTCATTGGTGCGCAGACTTCTTTCTCTTGAGCTTGAGGCCTGAAGGCTTGTATTGTGTATTGTCACTGTTCGCTACGTTGACCTTGCATCCTCTATGGTGGAGTTGGTAGAACACACGACAGAGCCACCAGGCATAATTCACAAGCTGAAGCTATCAACGATGACGTATGAAAAGAGATCTTTTCTTCGGATTTTGTTCCCAAGCCATTACGAAACAACTATCTTCGGGATCCATTATCCATTATTCATCATCCATACCGGTATCATACTTTTCGCGGTAATCGATCGAATATCAATTTTATCTATCTAATATGTAATTGTTCCACACTGGCCAAAGCCAATAATAATAACTGCCTCTATTTAGGTTTCCCGGTTTGTTTTCTCTCTGTTTACTAATTACATAGAGAGTTAGTTAGACTACAAGTACAAGTACGGGACTTTTCAAACAATCCATTATTCTTTCCATTCCTCTCTCCGAATTTCTTTCGTACATACGCTTGCAAAATACCTTCTTCTGGATTTGTTGAAATTGTTATTGAAGATACTGTTCAATATACTCATTTGTACCAATTGCATTCTTGAACTTCTCACACAAATAAATAATCGCGGGGTAAGGTGTTGTAAAAACCAAAACCATGCTTCGCACAACAGCTACACGCTCTCTCTTGAAGAGCTTCACAAAATTTCCCACCTCTCGAGCAAGCTATTCTCAAGCTTCCGCAGCTCTCAAAAATACTTCTTCTTTCCGCACATCGATTTCCAAACGCCCTGCAACCCTCTCCTCCCGTCTCTTCTATGCCACCAAGTCAGAACCTCCCTACGTGCCAGACCAAATAAACTTCAAAGAAGAAGACAGGATCGGAAAACAAACAATCGAAGCACATCCCGAGTCTGTATCATCACATTCCTCTGTTCGCCCCGTATTCGAAGAAAATCCACATCACGAAGGTCATGGATCTGTAAAAGATGATTTGGAGACTATCAAGGAAACATTTGCTCTACGAGAAGTACCTAAGGAATCTCTGATAATTGGTGCTGCGGGTGTTTTACCTTACGCTGCTACATCGGCTTCTACGGTGTATTTGGCTTATGACATCAATCAAGCTCATGCTACTGGACAAGGTATCCTATTTTCACCCGAATTGGCTCATCAAATGTTGGAATATATCACACCTATTCAAGTTGGATATGGTGCTGTTGTAAGTTCTTTTTCCTGATCCTAAATCACCAAACTATGACTAACTTGACGTATAGATTATTTCCTTCCTCGGTGCAATTCACTGGGGTCTTGAATACGCAGGTTATGGCGGACATCATAGTTACCGTCGATACATGATCGGAGTTGTTGCTCCCGCAGTCGCATGGCCTACTATCCTTATGCCAGTAGAATATGCATTAATTACCCAATTCACCGCTTTCACATTCCTCTATTTCGCAGATGCCCGAGCAACAGTTCGAGGATGGTGCCCTCCCTGGTACAGCACATATCGATTTGTCTTGACATTTATTGTCGGAGCGGCAATTGTGGCAAGTTTGGTCGGCAGGGGAAGAATCGTCAGCCACGATAGACAATTGAGAAGTGCAGTTGACTATATCAAGGAGGATAGAGATGGTCAGTGGATTGCATTGGAGCAGGAAGAAAAGATGAGAAGGGCGAAGTTGGCTGAAGAGGAGAAGGCAGACGAGGAGGAAGAGGCACAAGATGAATCTGGAGACGAGGAGGAAAGTGATAATGAAGATGAGAAGAAGGATGAGAAGAAATAAATCACCATCCCGGTCGATTTGTACATACCTACCTTTCTCTCCATCTGCCTTCTTTATCCCCTTTTCCGCAACCAATTAATGTCTGATATTACTTCAGCTTCAATTCGGTCTAATCCATTTCCTGCAGAAGCATTTTCTAGTATTTATTTAGCGAGTTAGCAAATCTAAAATAATTACAACAAGATTCTCGTCACCATATCGCAGCTCAGTGAGATATCTTCTACGCTGCTATCAGTATCTACGTCTTGTTCTACTGATACTTAAATCCCATCCTCGATTCCCAATAGCGAATATATTCATTTCGTCTAAACTCGGAATATCATCGTACGAGGCATACAAAAAGCTCTGGGCTAAAATTAAAATGATAATGCATATATAACCATGATCATACTGGAAGTGAAGAGAGATCCGTGCCATATCTAATCACTCTTATTCTGATTCTAGAAGTTCCGTAAAGTAGGCATAGAAGAGCTGATATAAAATGATTAGAGTTAGAGTGAGAACTAGTAGGTAGGTAGGTAGGTAGGTAGGTAGTCAAAGTATCATGCCGGACCTGTGAGAATACAATTTTGTTAGTCAGAAGAAGATTCTTTAGAAGATTTAGAGTCGAGAGTCGAGAGTTTAGATTCGTTGGGAAACTGGATATTCAAGTATCTAAGTATCTAAGTATCTGAATACCTTAGTACCTAATAAATGTTGAACAGAATACATGAGAGTATTTCAATTCGAGATCCTCATTCATTATGATCCATTCCACATCTTCGAGGACCATCAATCAATCAATTAATATCTAAATCGAAAATTTGGACCTGGATTCAAAAGTTTCGGGCCTGCTGGATTGTAACCTCACCCACCATATTCCAACTCTACCCGGAACTCTGAGGAATTCTTGTGATGGAGCGGATGATTGGTTGATTAATAGATTGATAGATTTCGATTCCTGTGGGTGGATGGAAAGTATCTACGTGCTATGTAGGTAGACCGCAGAGTAAATACCCATATCGTACATAGGCTGTAAAATGGGGCCCCATAGGTCGGGTTTTCGATCTAACATCCCACCCATCGGGACCCCATAGGTTGGGTGGGTAATAGTATAAATAGATATCCCATTCATAGGTTACCCGATAGGTTGCCAAGAATTCAATAGGTTGTTAAAAACTCAATGGGTAATTTAGAACCCAATAGATAATTCAAAATCTAATAAATAATCTAAAACCCAATGGATAACCCAAAACCCAATGGGTAATTCAAAATCTAGGATCTATTAAGCATTGATATAGTATATATAAAGAATTCTATTAATATTTCTATTAATTACTTTTTTT
>PQXJ01000495.1:0-26752 GCA_004786225.1 Botryotinia narcissicola | reverse complement strand
TTATATATTCGATTCATCCCTAAGCTTAAACTGACTAAGTCTTCCACTATTAATAGAATATTAATACTATTATTATATTCTAAAATTAACCTCCAAGAAATGTGATATACTGGACTGTGGGGGCTTTTGCTGTGATATTCGCCGTTCATCCCGTGGATCGAGTGATACTCTAGTATCTACATTATAACCCGCTATTATGGAATTATAGGCGGGCTATATGTAGATCGTCCACCTTCCTAGAGAATTTTCGGCAGAAATCAAGCGCGGAAAAAGAAACCTCGTGCTAGTGTCTCTCTAAGACAGATTCTCCGTTTCTCTACAGCTATTTCAAATCTGATCTCTTTTGGCATTGAATAGAGGGGGAATGTTTTCGCACATCATATTTCAAGAGACGATATAACAGCACTCTTACTCCCGATAACAACAAAACAAATTTTCACAAAACTACAACAAAATTTTATCTCATCATATCTCGCTCAATTTTTCACAATAGTCAAACTAAATATCAGCCAGATAGACATGCAGGAAACCTTCACATCTGATAAATATGGTTTCATCAAACTGATAGCGAAACGCATAATTCAATTGCAAGACAGTTCTACCAAGGCAGCCCTGTGAAAATGTCATTTGCTTTCCAAATTTTGCCTAGAGTTGAGTAGGAGAGATATGGAGAGGTATTTATGTTGATAGATGGATTGATAGTTTGGTTGATCTGAAGGGCTTAGGATTCACTGGAATAGCTCAGCCTAAAAATATACCTAGGGACTTGTTGATTTGTTAGGGAGGAGAAGGGGGGTAAATAAGCGATATTGTGGATAAATATCAGTTAGTAGATCAAAGCAAAATAGTGAATTTCCCTTCACAGAATCTAGATTCCAGAATCACACCATCACTTGCTACCTATTTAAGGGGTGTCCAGATCTAGACAATCGACTCCAATTACTTCGGCTACTGTTGAAACGGCAGTTCATGTGTCAGCACTGAGTTCTGTCCACTGGTGGTCCCATTCAGAAACTCAGAGATACTTTCTACACAATTTGGATATAATCATGGAAGATTAAACAAATACTCTTGCATTAGTTTTTGCTATCATCTCATACTTGTCAACACACACACGTGAATGATCTCAATGACATTGAAGTCGTTACCGACAATTAGCATAAAAGAGAGTATTCTACCAACGAGAATCCACCATCATCTGATCTAAAAATCACAAGTGTGAAAATTCATGCTCTCTTTCTACAACTACAGCGATTTCTCGTTCTAAGTCTCTCTTTCCAAAAAAATTCCAGTCCTTGCAAACGGTGCAACTCGTTGAGTTTACTGACATGGCAGACCCTCTTCTTCTCTGAAGGGAAAAGTAGCATCAACTCCTTGAAGACCAGTTTCTTTCGGTTTCATATGAATTGTATATTCTACTTACAGGACTAGCTACTCATATTTATATCAGCCAGTCCATATAGATCAAATAATACGTCCTTACTAATCTGCACATTTTCGCAGTATGTGATTTCTCATAAATAGACCACGTTAAGGTCTCCTGATAGTCGCAATTATCTCTTCCATACGAGACACGCTACGGAGTCAACACATGTTCCTAGAAGGAACTTCTCGATTCTAGGAATATCATCCAGTCGTGCTTGGTATGAAAAAGACTAGCTGAGATTCGATTATGTATTTCGTGGACTTTGGGCCTAGTTTGTGAGGAAGAATTGAGGTTGCAGTATCAATAACACCAACAACATATACCGTAGCTGATAAAACCCATCATCAGACGAAAAACCCCTAATCAATGACACAAAAAACACAATCTCACTTTCCTCTGCCCCAAGTCTGTATCTCCTTCCTATCCATCCACCAATACCTCTCAACAGTGAACGCTTCAATATATAAACCACCTTGTGTGGACAGAAAATCAAAAGTGACAATTCTCGCGGCTTTTATATCTACATCTTTCTCCATATCCACCTTCGTTTCATTTTCTCCAAAACAAGCTTCCCTTCCTTTCCATTCCCTCCTCACAAACTACAAACTACCTACTACCAATCTATCCCCCCAAAAACCCATCACATACCCATTCTTACCACCCCTTTCTTACAATCCCCCCCAAACCCCTCAAACCCTATAACCCCCATAACCCAAACACTTTCAAACTTTCCACAAACCACAGACATCCACCTCAACAGGTATTAAACTCCTTAGTATATCTAGGTATCTAGATATATATATACGTATAGTTTATAATTATCTAAGAGAGGGTTGTTATATATAATATTAACTATAAATCATAAATATAAATTATCTCTTTGATTTCCTTTACTTTCCTTTCCTGTCCTTTCCTGTCCTTTCCTCTCCTCTTCTTTACTCTAGACACTCAGCAAATCCATCAAATCCACCCCCTCCCCCTTCCCCAAACCAGAGTCAAGATATCAGGCCCCATACTCCAAGCAGCGATAAGAGGAGGAGGGGTATACATAGCTCATCCCAACTAATTTCAGAAAGATCCAAGCATTTGATATACCAAAAAAAGATGTACCAGGTATGCATGATCACCCACCGCCAGGTCTCGAGATGTCGAAATTAGAGGAATGGATTTTGGTGACTTGAGAAATGATAGTGGCGTATGAAGGTAATGCATATTGTTGATTATCATCTCTAGATTTTTTGACAGTGATAAATACGTGTTGTCGGACTCATTAGTGTTGTTATCATTTTAATGTTGTCTTGTTGTTTCATACATTTTATTAACATGATTCAGAGCTTGGAGTACTCCAGAATATATATGTATTTATTTCGATCAAATAATGATGTTTTAATTTGAACCCCGAGTAGGTAGTTGGAGCGAGACAAGATAGACTCTTTTTTTTTGGGTAGACTGTGGCTCACAGAATGCGAACTTTCGCACAAGGTACGGATTATATAGCACCCCAAACTGGCAAACTCAACAATGGAGACATACCAGTGCCTTTCCCAGGACTCCTCTGAAGAGAGGATTTCTAGCTCATTCACTTGAACATTAAGATATTATCCATGGTGTCCATTCACCATATTACCTCCGCTCAGCTAACACAGAAAATCCAGTACTAACCTCCCATCCATCTAGAAATTTCCTGTCATCAACTTCCGACCCCTCAAAAACCATCACACCCGGGAAACATTCTTCCAAAAACCTCTTTATCGCCACCAACGGGACACTATGTCTCATCGCCGTATTCCCATCCCACGAATAATGCAATCCAATTAACAAACCATCATCAGATCTCATCAACGATACTCCCGAAATTCCCCAATAAGTCCACACATCATACTTCAAGCTTCTAATCTCGGAAGTCTCATGCAGATCCTATCCCTATATCATTCCACCCAAGATCCCTTCGATACTCCAACAAGATTACACTTCGTCTTTCAATTACCCGAAGCTTCAAGATCATCGCTTCCGGTCTTCCAATACATATAATCGATTTCCCATATTCCGAGAGCTGTACTGCCAATTTCACAAATGAGAATTCTGGATAGTATCCCCAATCAAATCATCCCCAATATCCACCGTCACAATTTTCATCTGCGTTGAATCACGTTTCTGTTCCCAAAAACGATATTTGACTTCAACTGCAAAGCCAGTAGAACATAAAAGTCATATTCGTGGTTTGGCTTTCTGGTTTCCCTCTATCTCGCCTATGCAATGAGAATATGTAAGTAACCATCCTGCAAATCAATACGAACTGCTATCCCGGCTTCATATTGCGCGAAAATCAAAATTGATGCTAATCAATTGCCCACGCGAAATTTGGATGGTACATGTATGAGTGCGAATAATGCGGTTGCTTTAAGTCGCGAGATTTCTTGCGGAGAAGTATGAGCTCGGTTTGGTTCGGACCTCGTAAGATGGAAGATCGCGGTACAGTTTGATTCTTTTCGTATGTTCTTGCTGTGGTATGCGAGATTTTATAAGGAATGAATTTCACTGGTTATTCCAAATTTGCGATCGATTTGATAGAAGTAGATTTGTCGGGTTCGTATTCAGAATTGAGGATCTCAGTATGCGTTTGTAGTTGTCCATGTTCGTATTGGCGAATTGGATGCTTGACTATATTTGCAAGTTCCTATTCGAACTTTGAGTATTTTGTAAGTATCGATATATATTCAATCAGTAATGTATGAGGTCAACGCCAATCCTAACTTTTCATTATTGAATTGAATACATCGTATTGTAATGTAATGTCGTGTCAAAAAGTGCTTCTGCATCTAGATCTCGAATGGTCTAGATGTAATGTATGCAATGTTAGATATGAGTCTGGCCACGATCTTTTCCAGGTAGTTTCTCAGGGGCGTTTTACAGACCAAGGTCTGGCCCAAGTCCGATATGCAACAAAATTTTTTTTGAATTCTGTGTTTGGTCGGTTCTTTTGGATGTGAAGGAAGTTAATGTTGTTAGAGTATCTCTAATCAATTTCTAATCAGCAAGTGGTATAACTTGAGGATATTTTTTATTCTTTCACTGGTGGTCTACATTTTGATGGGAAGAATTCGAATGGGAACGTGCACTGGTATGATATGGTGCACAATGTTTGTATGTATCACGTGATATATGATTATTTTGGTGACAACACTACGATCTTGAATAGATGAATGGGTCGAATTCTGATAATCTGCACGCTATATTTGAATATCCAAGAATGGTGATTGAACTCCAATTAGAGGTTATTCTATCAAAAAATGTGGTATCGCTTTTGAGATTTCCCCTCGAGCACATGCACTCTTAGGAATCGAAGCTCTTGTCAATGTAGAACTATGAATGAGAACGAGAGTTGTCAAATCACGAGTCTTTAGACCACAATTCCATTTTTCATCTACTCTCAATAGCCTACGATCATAATGTTTTTGGTGATAACAACGTATCAAGCCTATATCTGTATCTAACCCACTTCCCCTTCCTCCGTGTTTCAATCCGAAAGACCCGAGATTCTGTCTCCCGATGTCAGTATTCCGTGCGATTTTAATAGAGTTTTCTAAACGTCCCGGAAGTTCTTTCTGTTCGTGTTTCAAGAATCTGATAGATTCGTATATATAATCTCACCTCAGGCGACCAAGACCAATACGAGTAACCACAATAGTGTAAAGTGTCTCTGGAAATCTGTCACCCTTATGCCACCACTAGCCGAGTTATGCAAACAATCAGACATTGACCAATTCAATGTTGATCCGACGACAAAATCAATGAATATCTCTCACACAATCTGATTTGGCCATTTATTCCACAATGCTGGGTAAAACTCTAGGCAAAAATCTGGGCAGTACCCTCGTGGAAATGATTGAAATGCGTGGTGTTATATGGTGTTATATGGTGTGGGTGTTGATAAATGTTAGATACTCATCTGAAAATATTGATCTCTATGTTCTCTCTCCCTTTATACGCATCTACTCAGTCAGTTCATATGTAGAGCACCTCATGGTGTATCGTATTATATTATACCATCATACCTACATTATATCATACCTGCATTATATCCTACGTACCTATACACTTATATGCACGCATTTCAGATTCATCCATCACTACCGTATCCTGCCTAAATATTCCATCTGTATTGATTTATCTGGAGATTGTTGATAGTGAGGTTGTATTCCACATGCCTTATACCTCATACCTCATACTTCATATCTTGCACCCTGCTTGTCATTGCATATACAACGTACTCGAAGCGGGGTTCTGATATAACGTAGACAACAAGAATGAGGGGTGAATCGGGGTGATCAGTATATCTTTCTCGCAATCCATCATTGTTTCAAGACAAGATAGACTGCCGATAGAACCAATTGAGAGCTGAAAATTCATTCTTCGGTCACAAATTCGATTCATGTGACAGGCCGATGATTGAACATTGATAAAGTTTAAGGATGGTAGGGATGAAGTTGTGCTAAGGGTTTCCTTAGTGCGTATGGGAGGGAAGATCATTAATTTATGGATTCGGTAGATTTTGTTTTAGACTTTTTGGAATTCGGATGTGAATTTGAAAGGGTTATGATATTGATACATGCCGCATGGTAAGAGAGAATTCTAGTTCTACCAATAGTTCTAGTTCTAGTTCTAGTTCTAGTTTCTATAAACTGCCGATAGAAAATATAGATCACGATGAAAACCTATCTACATCTATTTGTATACTTGTACATTACCGGTATAATGACAATTCGCACGGGAGTCAGTACTAATCTGTACTATACTACTACATATATCCACCACACAATATCCAATTTGTTCTTGGGTCCGAACAACAGCAGAGGCAACGGCCACGGCCACGGCAGTTAAATTAATGAGCTTGGATGGTGTTGTTGTTCAATAAAAGATCAAGCTTCAGAAGTGGAGAAGCCGAGATACGGAGCATCAAGATACCCCAATGTGGCGGGGATTGTGGATTTATGGATTTATTTATTGATTTATGGATACCTATCTAACGGGGTGAAAGAAAATTGATATTCCATGATATTTGATTGGTTCAAATAGGTTTAATTAAGCTTAATTATCAGTTAGGTATATCCACAATTTAACAATCTAAGACCTTTATTCGATGCAGAAGAAAATCATATGGGGAAGAGGGGAAGGAAGGGGAGGGGACATATTCTTCAAATATATCATTTCCAACCTCTTCAATCTCTTCAACCCTTCGATTCATGAACAACAACAATTCCAAACAAATCAATTGGTGACCCAAGCAAATTACTCAAATTTCAATACCTAAGCCCCCTAGTAAAATGTTTGTCTCTACGCGAGTATACGATATTCAAACCAACCAATACCAACCAATACCACCTCATTATCCCAACTTCAGAAATCGTAACGAAAGTTGATCGCTGTGTCGACAAGGATATATTCCGGGGTAACTTACACATTTGTTCATACCAACATAACGAGCTTTGCCTAATACAAGAACATCGCCGTTCCGTTTATGATCCACCGAGGCTCAATACTTCAATACACCGAAAGGAAATTCCGTAGTGAGATCTGACATCTGATTGTATAACACCAATTCATCCTACGTGAAAACTAATGGAAGGCTGTGCATGGTTACGATGTTACACTTGGTGCGTGTTAGTCTCTCGGTAGAAGAGATGGAATGTTGTATGACAGTCACACACCTAACCATCAATGTCAAGGTGTGTCCATCTCCTTCTCAATTGGTATACCAGACCGTATCTTTAATTACGCCTAAAAGCTTAACAAAGTTGTTCAGCTAAGTGGGTGTGGATATGTGAGGAATTATCGTGGTAACTACAGGTTCTCGTGGTACTCTTCGGTCATTTCGAAACGATGAGACCTCAAATAAGCCACTTAGAAATGCCTTGGGTTTTATTATTTGCCATTCATTTTTTTCAAATTAAATAAAATGTTCTCACATGCTTTACATATTTTCTTTGAAATCGGACATGATTCCCCATGGGGAATTCAAAAGTAGATCCAAGGCTTTTACTCGTTACCCTTTCTATCATATCTTACTTGCCCCCCTAGTCAAAAGACCCCTCTCTCTGTACATATCTACCATAACTCCACACTAGATTGATCCCCCTTCCTTTCTCCACTGTGGATTTTTTTTCAAGAGATATAGAAGTATTGAAAGTTCGCCATTTTTCTTTATTCGACCTTTTCCATTTTTTCTGGTCATCGTCATCGTTCTAGGGGAATTATATTTCTTTGTTTAATGGTTATGAGACGTCATTAGATGAGTTTTATTGGATGACCATTTTACTATAAATTACCATATATCATCTTAAATTCCATATCCATCAATTAACGGAAACAATTCCGAGTAACTGATCCTACGAGAAAAACAATATATTTGCGATTTTCCCCAAAAACTAGTTGTTGAAAATCAAAATGGTGGGAGGATTAGATGATTCGGATCAAAAGGTGGAGAGAGCAGAGGTTGAACAATATGAGACGAGTCCACCGGCAAAGAGATCATTTGGTGGAAAAATAAAAAGACATTGTGCTCGATTTTGGTGGATTCATCTTATAATTTTCTGTGTAACATTTCTCATCATTGCATTATGTCTGTAAGTATTTCTCCAGAAATCCGATATCTTGATATCCGTACTAACAAAAATAGTGTTTATGTCGCTATGCCTAAGATTGCTCAAGATGGTGTTAATGATTCTTCTCTCGAAATCACTCAACTTAAATTCACAGATCCAACGCCCGATGCCATTGTTCTTTGTCAAGTAGGAATCCTTCACAGTCCTTCAATGTACACACCTACTCTTGATCCTTTCAATGCCTCCTCATACCTAGTCACCAATGGCCAATATGCTTCATCCCCCATGGTCATCATTCCTCTACCCAAAATCCACGCTCTCCACCCTAAATCCACCATCTCAGTCGAAAACCAAGAAGTATCAATCGTCAGCATCGACGCCCTCTCCGACTACACCACCGCAGTTCTCTCCAACGAATACGTCACCACGGCACTCGTAGGAAAAACCAAACTCCACGAAGGCGCTCTTCCCGTCATCACCATAAACTACAACCAAACATCCACATACAAAGGTCTCAACGGTCTCAAAGGCTTCAACGTCACCAACGTCCGCGTTAACCTGACTGCGCTTTCCGGCCCCAATCTCTCCGGCTATGCATACATTCCCAACCCCTCCGATATGACCATCGTGATGGGCGACGTCACGTTGGAACTCTCCACCGCCACAGGCGTCGTGGGTAATTCCACCATCGCAAATATGACACTCGTACCCGGGAACAACACGCTCCCGATGACGGGCACGATGGATCAAACCAAGGTGCTCGCAAGCGCGGATCTCACCACGGGCATCGTGCAGCTGAGTATCGTGGGCAAAAGTGCGATTTATAATGGAGAACATTTGGTGTATTATGAGAGGGCGCTTGCGAGTAATAATTTGAGCTTGGCGTTGAATGTGTCGCAGGTTGTGAAGGATAGTGCGGGAAGGTTATTTTAAGAATGGCCCCGGGAGTGAAGGACGTGGCGGAGTCCATGGAGGATGGAGAGATTGCGGATTATGGAAATAATTAATTACATCCTCACCTGGTGTGAAAGAATAGTCGTGTGTGTTTGTGTTTTGGGTGATGAGTTCAGTCAGCTCTTTTTCCCTGTTGCGATACCGCGATAGTTGTGGATAGAATATTTTGGGGGACTGGAAGTTAGTCGTGTGCGCTGCGTGATTACTTGACTTGCACTGATTGTTTGCTTGTTTGTCGCTGGATGCATGTCCCTAGTGTGAGGAGTACCTTAAGATAGTATATCAAAAGCGTAAGAGCATTGCAGTAGCCAGAAACATGCCAAACGACGCGGTTGATGATGGAGTTCTCTTGAAAGGCCTATCATTCTAGGGCTTGACCAATCATTCCTATCCGCTGACTCTTTAAATTATAACAGCATAGCCTTCAACTCGATCAGACTTGAAATGCTTCATTTCTGTCAAGCAACTTAATGTTATGATCATCTTATTGTATTTCGTAGTGATGGATAAGGCATGGGGTATTGCTTGACTCAGTGATAAGGAATGTTTTATATTACAACCATAACGTAGGAAAAGTTAATTGCATATTGGCTTTTATAGGATGAATGCGTTTATTTGGATTTAAATCGTTGTCGGCGTGTACAATTTTCAAGATAAATAGATAGAAAAGTCTTGAATTCGGATAAATACAAGAAAGTTATTTCGAAGTCAATAATGAATTCTATCAAACTTGAAAGTGTAAATCTTCGTCTTCACGTTCACTTATATCACTCTCAGCTTCATCTCCAGAAGACTTTTCAAGCTCTTCGTTTCTTGCACTTCGCGATGCAAAGAAAGGAAGGCTCTCATGCAGGGATCTTGCTTGACAGATGTAGCCCATTGGCGTATGCATAATCTCTTGCCCTTTGCGGCGAAATGTAAGCCACTCCGATAGGAAGTCAATAGGATTCTTCGTAAAGATACTTGTGTTCCCAGCACAATTCAGTGGAGGAGATGAAGTCGTCTCGTGTGCGAGCTGCAAGTAATCAGATAGAGGAAGATACTCCGTGAAGTTGATTTAAAGCCGACCAGCGAAAATTCCAACCTCGATGGATAGCCATTCTGGCGTTTTGCAGCCATGAGGTAAGCTGGGAAGCACATAATAAGAAAGTCCGTTGAAGTGTTGCATGCTTTTTGTGATAGGAGCAGCGTATGCAATCAGGTGTACCATTGGCTTTTTTGCCTTACGAATCACCTGAATCAAAAGCTCAACTTCTTCAGAAATGACTACGAGAGCCGTTTCATTCAAAGGGCTCCATAGAATCCATTCAATAGGATGCTATGTTAAAAATTAATTAATAAAATCACAAGTAGGGAATTCTTATGTGTTATAAGCTTACCAGGAAGTTTTCATTCGTTCTATGACTATCAAGCTCAATAGTGCGCATAAATTCCATAGAGACGTACAATTTTGACTTTGTGGGGCGAACATCATATTTTCGACCGATATCTGTCCGAGCTAGAGCATCAAATATGTGCTCACACCCGCATCCAAGAATGAGGTTGCCAGTCTTTACAAAGAGAAGAATATCTGGGTGTAGACCCGGGAATGTGAGAGCCTCGTAGTGCGTTGGCTTCTGCACTTGGCGTACCTGTTCAATCTGAAATTCGACTTCTCGCTCTTGCTCTACCTCTTCTAAAACAGAGCTATGAATGTAGCTTCTCGTATTGCCTGCTGTTCTTTTCTGCCCATTGAGCTCTTTCATAAACCCTGCTAGCTTCGCAGACGCTATGTCAGTCACATAGCTCGGTTGAATGTCCGTTAAACTTCCATATAGCTTCTCAAGAGTTTGATGCTCTAGATTTTGAATCTCTTGAAGATAGGCTTCTCGGTGAGTATTGTCAGTGAAGATGTCTGCATATTTCCATTCCGCATCTGTCCTGCGACAGAAGTCTGTTCCTTGTGCAAGATATAAATTTTGCAAATGCTGATTTGTGCGACAGGTCTGTTCAAGAAGCCACCATACAACGTGAGAGGAATCAACCCAAAGAGATTGAGCCAAATTCCCGTACCGTTTAGCGCAAACATCAAGAATACTTTGGTGTACCTCGGGGGGAGCAAAGAAAGTGATAGATTGTGTGGTTCCCAGTTGCCGTAATCTCATCGCAGCTGGGGTTTCATGTTAGTTAAATGTATCAAAGAGAGCGAATGTCAGCATTTAACTTACCTTGTACCATATGATCTTTTGTCTGACCGAGTCCCAGTGTCAATGCTCCACGGGCTCCTTGAGGTAATTTCAAGTCTACCCCACGAGTATGTGCTTCGTCAATATATACAAGACAATCTTCAAGGTTCTCGGCAAAAGGAGTTGCGAGTAAAGGAACTGCATCTTTCCCTCTTCTATACTGAACCCAGGCTCTGTTATCATCACCAAAATAGACAGCCGCTTTAGGATCCGAATCTATCTTCAGCCATTTTTCAACAAGAGTTTTGTTGTCCATCTCCAAGATATATGCACCAGCATCGATTAAAACTTTAATATTCGAACTCTGAATTCTTTTCAGCAACTCTTTCTCTTTCAGTCGTTTACCATTCTTAGATGCAAGCTTGTACCGTCGATTTCGCTTCTGCAGAATATAAACAAGCACCTCCGCATTGGTTTGGCATAAACTAGGTAGTTCATCTTGTTTGATGCTTAGTGGAAGCATCATCTTGTTTTCGTTTGTGCCGCTAAAACCAGTCGTCTTTGCGCACCAGGTAGTTTCTTCTGGCAGAGGATTTGGGAACAAGGGTATGTCCCATCCGGAGGCTTGCAACTTCATACTGAATTGCTTTGCATGATTAGGAAACACAAATGTGTTCATGTAGTGATCAAGAACGTTTCTGTTGAGCCTAAGATGACGCCAAAGCTCCTCTAGCTGTCCTCGATCCTCTATATTTATAACGTTCCAGTGAGATAAACTTTCTGGTAGAGAATAGGATCTGCTAATCCACCTATCATATTCTGCTGCTGGATCATCTGACTTCAAAACAAGTTCCAAGCTTTGCTGAAACTGAGATACGTTTAGACCTGTATAATAGAAAGCTAAGCAAGTGAACAAGATAGAGTCATCGGGATGACCAAACTCTGCTTGCTCAGATGGAACGCCCTTCGCATCAAAAGGAACTGCAATAGGATCTCTATTCGGGTGTAGTCCATATTGTACATTCCATCTTTTCTTCAAACAGAGCAAGAGAATTCTGTTCAAAAGTAAACCCCGAACAAGAAGTATGTTCTTCCGAGCTGAAGATCTGTCCTTAAACAAAGCCGACAATTTATCGATCGATTCATCGTTAACATCGTGATCCGATAATACCTGTCTAATCCAAATCTTGCCAACGGTAGTGCTTGAGTCGGTCAAACGAAGGAAGGGAATCCGGCCGTTACATATGTCATTTATTATTCGGTAGTGTAGAGCATCTTCTACATCTTCTCGAAGGAGGTGTAATATAGGAAATCCAGAAGTTCTCTCAGTAACCTCAATGCTTTGTGGAAAATCGCGTTGAAGACACGGGAAATGATCCTCAACCAAAGATAACAGATATTGTGCAACTTCCCAGCGGTTTGGATGCCCATCCACGGATATCTGCGCACCACTTGGATATATCAATTGTGTCTTGACTGCTAAGGTGAAATCAGATTCATCGAGAATATCGCGGCAGGTACTAGACATCCATGACTGGAATCTTATCATATCTCTTGCTTCATCAAACCGATCGTCGGCAAGACGCTGGAGTCCGCTGAGCTTGTACGACAATATATGCTCAGGAGTGGTTAGAATAACGCCTGAGAAACGAAGCATCTCGTAATGGTGTGTAGAATATAACTGGAGCATGTCCAAACTGGTTGAAGTCCGGCGAGAGAAAGGAATATATCTGACCTCTCGCCCTACCAAGCTCCCTAGCCTGGACTGAATTGTTTGAGCAGTCTGCAGAAGTAGCGCCTTTGGCACAACTAGACGCGATAATTGCTTCTTATCGGCTAGAATTGCTATAGCCATAGGTACAACACACGAGGTTTTTCCTAAGAATTTGTCAGCACGTCACTTCTTGCGCTTTGTCTTAAGTAGAGGATGTATGTATTAAAATGCATAATCATTCTTCAGCTTTTTGATGATCCTGCTTACCCTGTCCCATATTCATTTGTAGTACAGAGTTAGATCGAGATTCTGGGGACAAGATGGCATGTGCAACATCTATTTGTTCACAGCGAATGAGAATGTCGGAGTCAATTTCAAGCAGCAACCAGTCGGGGAACTGTAGAGGACTCCAATTTTCATGCCCATGATTTTTTGATTCCTGATGCAGCTTTTGGAGATCACCCTTCAATTCGGCATGTATCATTCGGAGTTGTCTTTGGAAACTTGTAATCAGAACACCATACGTGATTATGTTTTCTCTCATATGGCTCCCAAAATGGTTATCAGAACTTGAACGAAGTTGTTCCAGAATTGTTATCGGCGTCACGCATGGCCATAGACTACCTAATCGAAGCCATTGAAAACGGATGTCGTTGGCAGAAAGGGATTGCTGAATTCGTCCAAGTGCCTCATTCAGAATCACGCGAGAATTTTTGATATCTTTCTTAGTAATATTCATAGCTGGTTGATTCCATTTAAGCTGCGGTAACTCATTAGTATTCTTTAAAGCAAGAATGCTCTTCTTCAAGTCATTTCCATATTGCTTCCGCAGTAGATCCGGAGATTTCGCAAAAGAATCCAAGATTCTATCTAACTCGAAAATTTCCTTGCATAAAGCAGTCTTTCCAGAAGCCCCGTTCCAGTTGTTCGGTGGAAATACACTCCGAGGTTCATCAGGCAGATGGCACATAGGAATGAGAGCGGGCTTCGCTAAAAGATCTGATATCGATTGAATAACAACGCCGTGACTAGTTATGGATAAGAGGGTTGATTTCTTATCCCAAACATGTGGTGCCGATGTACTTTTTTTGGCTTTGTAGCGATCTAAAATCTCTTGAGCTTGAGTAATATATTTCGAAAGACGCATGTTCCAGATTAATCGTTGCCATTCGGGGTGAACTTTTTTAATGACTCTTTTGATATCAAGAAACTTTGATTCGAATCCTGCTGCTGATAAAACTTCACTAGGCCACTGCTCTAAGAGAAAAAGAGCTAATCGTTTCCCCTCAACTTTGCATAGTGCAACGTGTCTTTCGTGAAAACGAATCTTTTCCGAGTCGGTCATACTAGCAACTGGTTCAATAACGGGATAATCATCTACGATAAAGTTTGAAAGCATTTCAGGCGTTGGAGAGTCGTGGGGCTTGAATCTGGTAAAGTAAGGGATGTTTGGTGGCTGCAAAGCCTTCAACTCATTCAAAAAGCCAAATGCGGCTAGGGATTGTATTGCGTCCATATCAGGCTTTGTACCAAATGACAGAAGACTTAATCGAAATAACAATGTATACGGCTCCCGAGTATCATTCTGTCGGCAAAGGTTCGTGAGGCTACCCCATTGCTCGCTGATATCGTTCTCAATCAGATCGCTAAGGGAGCTTGAAACATTTTGTGAATCTGAATTAGTATGGTGGAATCCACCGATCAGTTTCCAGTTTTTTAGAATATCTGCTAGCTGTCTTGTCAAATGGACGCGAAATGGCTGCTTGTGAAAAAGTTTGCCGATTTGATAAACATTAGTCGCTTGATGCAAATTGGCATGTTGATCTCTGGAATTATAAACCATGTCCTCGGTTGTAGAAGTGGCTATATAAGAAGAACTGCGCTCATAACGAAGGCGCTGGATTTCGCCACGTTTACGTAGTTGTAGAGGGCAGTCAGTCTGAAAATTTATTGGCATAGCTTGATCTGCGGTAAAGCATCGGATCTGATCTGATTTAGCTAGTATCTTTTGGACAAGGCTCTCGAAGCTATCGTGCTGAACGCTAGTAGTTAAATGCTGGTCCCAAATTACTTTTTGCAAATGCCTCTTGTCCTTCGGATAATACTCTCTAATTGGGCTTAGTCTGCCTATAACTTTTAGAATAGAGGCAAGACTATCATTCAACGGCTGCCAAGGCTGGCAGTAGCCCGATCTGAGTGTGTACAAAGCTTCCTCAGTGCCGGTGCGCCCGGTTAGAGGATCTGGTAGGGCAAATGACGTAAACGCATGAAATCGAGCTTTAGAGTAGAGCAAGCGTGGCTCGGATGGGCATGTTAACCGTCCTAGAACACTATCGATTTCGAATCTGCCATATTCGGTAGTGCTAGCCACTTGGACCTCAACGTGCATACCAAGACGCCTGTAGGTCAGCTGTCCCAATGGAACTATTATACTTCGTCGCTCATGATTGACATTATCGCGAAGCACAATTTTACTCAGGAGACCATAAAGTGTTCCCGCGTCTTGATCGGGGTCAATTTCTGCGTGTAGTTCTCGGCACTCAAGAAGGTTTTTTGAATTGACAAAAAATGACAGCTCAAGGTGTCGCATTTCAACAGAAAGGAAGCCTAGTTTGGGCTGAAATACTGTCAACCGTCGGGGATCCTCAAAATGACGAAAGACTTCTGCTACGCGTTTAAAAAGATCAGAATGTGGATCAACCAAGTTAACTCGATTTCGCTGCGCGCGGAAGTTCGACACGTTTAAACTCCAATCAGTTGGCCTAGTCACCCATATTGAAGGTTTTCGTCGGATTTCCAAACGTCTTTCCCGTAAATTGAGCCAGTGCACACAATTTTCGATCAAACTTGAGGGAAGATCAAAGTTGTCGCCGCTTATGAATATACGCCGAGGAACATATTCTAGAATTTCGCCTTTTCTGATAGCTCGAATAATCACGTCCTTTTCGCGATGACCGAAATGAACTTGATTTTCTTCTATAGAAGTAGTCATGACGTGACTCATGTCAGCCAAACTTGAGGGGTAGGTCAAAAGGTGCTGGTCTCCAAAAAGCTCCTTGACATCTTCTGATTCTCTGATATCTAGTGGCAGTCTTCCTAGTGGCTTTCCATCAAATAGCAGATGTCCCTCAACAAAATTATAGTGAACCCTCTGGGGAGCTATGAGCTTGTTAGATGTGCTAGTAGTTACTGCACTGGCCCATCTATCGTTCATAAAAGAAGGAAATTGCCATGTTGAGTATGTTCTCCCCAGAAAATCCCCAGAATTAGACCATGCTTTATCGATTGCAGCACCTAGGCTTTCAGGATATGATTCAAGAGAAATGCGGATAAGATTTTGTATATCATATGCCATTCTGTTATCCCTGACTATCATATTTTTCAAGATCCTGGGTAGCTTCATGACGTTAACTATGAGGTTCTCCTGTAGAGCTATCGATCCTTGAACAAATGACGATAAATCCTCTGTATTTAGCTTGGAATCCGAGCCAATGAAGATGCTGAAAGTTCTTCGACAAAGTAGAGCAGCCCAGAATCCATATCTTGCCGCTGTCTCTGCTGTTCTTGCATCAGTTGTGTTCCTAATCTCCTTACGGAGATGGCAGATCCATTGCAGGGTCAACTTGCGCGCGTCTTTCAGAAGTCTTTTTGCAGACTGACGATCTTGACCTGATGTCAATTCAAAGATTCGAAGGCTTAGTGTGATGAGCATTTCCATGCAATATACCTCTCGCCAGTTGGTGGCTATATTGTGAAGACGATTTTCTATCTGCTCTATCAATCGCTGGCAAAAGGACGAATCCCTGAATACCATATGGCAATCTCGGAGAGCATCAACTTGGTTCTTTGATGGTCCTGCTTGTACAGCGAGATGATTGAAGATAAGCATAGTATCCTCGGCACTAAAATTCAGGTTAGTGGCACCCAGTTCAACCAGCATAGTGATCCACCGAAGAGTCTTAACAGAGAGCAATCTTTGATAGCTCATGAACTCATGGACTGAGATATCTGACGGGCATTTGGATTGACTAGCGATGATTTCATAAGATGATGGCCCATCAAAACTCGGATTGGGATGTACTGGAGATTCGATGACTGAGGATCGTAGAGATCGCGGAATATGTATTCCACAGAGGTGTTGAAGGGTCAATTGTTTATTAAGATCTTTCAGCCATATGCCAGACTTAGAATCATAGTAAGAAAAACTAATCCCTAGTGGCAAAACAATATCGGAGAGTTTAACTTTCATTTTGAGTGCCTGAAAATGAGTCTGAAGGAAGGATTTCTTTTCTGATGCAAGTGAAACGCCATCCGGAGATGGTTTCATAAAGTATTGAAGTTGAGAATAGTTTTTTAGTAGTATTGTTGGTGGTGAAGAGTTACTAGGCTTGCTCGGATATCCTAAATCGCTCATTATCCTGAACGTTGCATTTCGATATATCGCTAGGAATTTGGGAATCCCAAGTTCTAGTACAACTGCTGCTTTTGGCGTGCTCCCTTTCGGTAAAAAGTCCTCATGGATAGAGATCCTCATTCTTTTGCGACAACGCCGATGCCAGCACTTTTTGCATCCTTTAACATCAAGAGATCCATCATCATTTCTGGTGCAAACGCAGACCGTGCTAGTAATCTTCTGGCTCAGATCTTCGTATTTCTCACAATGGTTTTCCCATTCACTTTCTTTCTTTGTGCGAGCTTTGAGTGACTCTTCGTCGATTTTTTGCTGTAGTCTGCTCAACGGGATGTATTGCTTTACAAACTGTGCTGCTAAGCAATCTTCACTAAATTCGCTGAAAATTGTCTTGTGAGTAAATTGACAGTCGTTAAGTCTACCATGTAGATATCTTTGGACATCTTGAAGGCGTGCCATGCTTGATAATGTGTGGAGCTGCAGAACATCCAATAGCGCAGGATTGAATACTGGAGCATATTGACAGAGGAGGGGACAGGCTCGCAAAGCACACCTATCCATCTGAACCCAATTCTTAAACAGATTCAGAATGAATATGCTCATTTGCTCTGGATCAGAATCATAAGCATCTCCGACTTTGATCAACATCTCGCATATCAAGTTTGCTGTTTGTATACAACGAGTTGCAAAATCTCCCACTGAATCATTTAACGATATCTTTTCTTGCTCGGTGTTTTTCTCCAATCGAACCAACGAGAAGTAACGGTCAGTGAAATCTGTGAAGTCTCTTATAGAACTATCATCTAAAAGAGAGATATGAACAGATTTCGATTTTCTCTGCCGATTAGTTTCTAGAGTAAGAAGATTGCAGAGTTACCCCTTGCTGTTTGGGAGAAGAATATTTAAAGCCTTCTTGTCCGCGTAAGTTGGAAGCAGCGGAATAGACCGAGTGATATCTGTCTTAAAGTCTGCCCAGGCTGACTCAATCTTATCTGTAGTGTCCTTGATAGTTCTCTTTAACATCGTATTGATCGAGTCGAAAAAATTCTTGTGAACGGTTGAATCACGGTAAACACGAGCTTTATCCATCTCCAACTTTGCAAGGTGGCGGCACAATTTGGCTCTGAGGATCACAATTATTTCTGGGGAAAGCTGACTAGCAGAGTGTTCAAGAAGCTGTGCGAGAACAATGCAAATGAGAAACTTGTAGCAGATTTGTCCATACTTGTTTCCTAATTCAAGACAAAGCTGACGTTGAATGGCGACTCGGAGAACGAGCCAGAACGGCAGCCTTCTCCACGGAAACTCTGAATTATGAAAATTGACATCATCCCGCACTCGCTTTCTTAACCTAGGCACTTCGACTGAGGATCCGATAGCCTCGAGCAGGTGCATCAGCATCTGCACAATCAGAGCTGGATCGGTTGTACCCCGAGCCTCGATAACATGGACTTCTGCTTTATTCGAACGCGCCACAAAGCGACTTAATGACTCTGTACTCGCCTGCTCAAGAAATGAGGCAAGGCTATCCTGGAAACTTGTTTTAAGAAATTCATCGAAAGGTATGCGGACAGCACGACCCGGGAAGTCCCATTGTAGTGTATTCTCAGTAGCGAGCACATGTTTGGAAGAAGGCGATGCCTCAAAAACTTCAAATATCACAGTGTCTTTGTCATCACTGCATATCATAAATTAGCTGAAGTTTTTCTGGTCGCTCTACTTGAGTTCCAATACTTACTGAACATGGCGTCGAACAAGTAGTGCTGCATTCTGCTCAACCACATATAAGATAAGAAGAATGTTTCGTTGGAGATTACAGAATTCTTGTAGCATCGATGCTTTATCAAGACCATTTCGATTTATATTGAGACAAATTTGAAGGGAATTGCAAACGGAGGTCCATGTTTCTCCAAAAGGCTGGTCAGTGAAGTTGCACATGGTACCACAGGCACGTGTGAGACGAAGCAGAATGTCCTGCTCAATACTTTCCAAGTCTACATCCTGATGTTCTGGAAGCTTGGGTGGTAGAACGAAGTGATTGAAAACCGATTCCAGTAACTTCATAGTCACTAATGGATCTCGAAATAATTCACAAGGTAGAATGGGGAATGTTGTATGCTTTCCCAACTATGTGATCTAATGAGTAGAAGTATGTCTTCACCATATTTATTCAAAAAGGAATGAAAAATGTAAATGAATCATGCATGTAATATTAATCACATGCTGACAAGAGTATTTCTGCTGTCTCCAATAATTTCAACTACACGAATACATAGTCCAAAAAAGATTCTTTTTGCATGGAGAATAACAGAATACTTAGTCGCCACTTACAGGTGATCTATTGATTGCTGGCGATATGCAAGCAAACTCGTGGGTTTCAACTTCTTCAAACTCTGCTTCAGTTTTTGTTCTAATCGTTTTCCATATTTCGCGTTTAGTTGTCATACTTCTACTTATAATTTATAAATTCAAGTGGTATCATTACTAAACTAATCTAAATGTGCAAACATAAACATATATTCATTTACGGATTCTGAAGAGATACAGAGAGGGAATAGTAAAATATCTCGAACTTTGTGTATCAGTCATTCTTTCTCTTAAGAAATTGCATTAAAAAGTTGTGGTGATATATTTGCGACCTTGATAGTTGCATCTTCAAGTAAGAAAAGAGCAGAATAGACGACTAGCTAACCACACTATTGATTTGAACTTCTTGTTTCGATCGACATCCTCATATTAGTAAATTTGAGCACAATTGTTTATGAAGCAGTTTTTGAATGAAAGACCAAATCTGAGTTGAGAACACAACATCTGCTGGACAAATGAGTGAGCAAGAGTGACATACTTAAGCGACCTATTATCGATTCTGTGGTATCAAAAACAGGTGTCTGCTGATGATAGGTTACCAATCGTAGATTTTTCTTGATTCGGCAGACGACTATACAATTTGAAAGGGTATATAAAGATTTTACAGCTTTAACGCATGTATTGAGTCATTTTCTGGATTTTTTTGATGGTGTCAAGATTTTCTCACTATCGGAGAATGAGGTTATATTTGTTGATGTAAAATGATGTGATGTTGTGTAACCAATATTTCGGAAACATCCTATTCCATCGAATCATATGGTGATACTAAGTGCAATCTTGTTCAACCACACCACCTCACTATGGATTATTCCAATTCAAACTCACGACGCTGGTATGGTGAACTTGAAGGCACATTCTGTCTGCGTTTTCCATCACTTTAGAGCTTGCATCAATCTTTTACACTGCGATTTTCAGCTTGAAATTCCCCCCTTTTGCCAACTCTCATTTACTTCACACTGATAGCCCTTAGATATAAGGCAATTTAACATGCGTTTGATTATTTTCAAATTTAAATGCTACCTATATTCTCGCTGGTTGTGTTTCCTGATTGCAAGAGATTTTTGCAGCTATTATTGAGAGTGATGAGAAGGGCAGGAACAAAGCAATAGATACAGTTCTTATCCGTTCCTATCGCCGCAAGCGGAGCACCTTGAAATGGTCTAAGTTTTTGATTTTGTCTTGGTGGTTAGGTCGTTGGAAACTACTGGATGTCATAATCGGCTAGGTGCGGGGAACCCAAAAGCTATTCGAAAACCTTGCACCCCGCTTTCATGATTGGCAACTTGCTGCCCATAAACATATAGGTGTATGTGCACATGTAAGGTATGAAGATGTTATTCATTTTAGAAATGATTGTCTACTTTGGTGCAGTTTGATAATGCTTACATCTGACGCAACATGTACTGCGAGCAACCAAGTCTAATTCTACGTCGAAAAACTAGGATTGTTGAATATGACGAAAATCTGTGATTTTATATACTTCCTTCAGAATTACGTATAAAACCTTCACACAGATATTATATTTAATCATCGGCTGAACTCACCGCTATAGTTGAGGAAGTTGGACATCGATAGTATTCATTGTCGGACAGAGACTTATCTATCTTACATGGATAGCCTCCGCTCATTTGGGGACGTTTTTGGACACAAAGATCCACAAGCAAGTAGTTGATTCATTTACTATCAATACATTACCTAATTTAGTTAGTAGCCGAAGCAGTAACTACAGGCGCCTTGCTCTCGCTAGTCCATATGTAGTATTACAGCCTTAAACATTTCACTATGGAAATCACTTCGAATAGTTTCATAATCAGCATATACTACCTTATTATATAGAACTTTGCGCTTATCAGCTCAATACTGCAATAATTTCATTGCTTATCAGTTAAAATCACTGGAATTGATTGTTTAACAACCTGCTTACAAGTTCTCGGTTCATAACGTCACATGTCAGTGTGTATCGGTTTTTGTAAAACATCAGTCGCGCGAGACGTAACAAACTTTAGTACTCCGAGCTTTGACTGTGGGGTAGGATATTACCTCTTGTAAACAGCTTCCTTGCTATCTCTTTTTACTTCTCCACTTCACAACTTTCATCCTCCACGCACTACCATTCAAGCCCCTTCACAATTTTTCGACGATATACATCATTTGGATTACTTTAAATATCTGTGTTTCAGAAGACTGGATATAATAATGGATATGTTTAAAGTAATCGTTGATTGCCTCTTCTGTCCGAATGACTATCACGAAAATGCTACATATTCTGCCATATCTGACAATAACCGGCTTGTACTCGGTACCAATGCAGCAGAGGAACGGACTGCCGAACTCCTGCTTTCAACATTGCTTACTTCTGAGAAGTTGGGCAACGATCTTGAGACTCGTCTCAAAACTATCGTCAAGGACAGCGGGTTAGTACATACCAACGGTCTCTGGTACGAAGGACTTGCGAGGATTCTACTGAAACGATTTGAATCTTTACTCGAGGGAGGAAATAGTGCGAATCTCACTGGTGCCATCAAGGAGTCATTCGACAAAGCTAAGCGTACCGTCATAGATTTTATTGACAAACATCCTATTCTCACAGCTGTTGCTGTTACACTCCTTGTGCTTGGGCTGTTCATGTATGCTGCGCCTTGGGCGGTTCATGCACTTGGATTTACTTTGGATGGACCTCTTGAAGGTATTTTGTATACATTAAACGCTTACTAAATCACATTCTGATACTTTCTCTCCGCAGGCTCCTTTGCCGCTGGGTGGCAATCTGCAATTGGTGATGTCGAGGCGGGGAGCTGGTTCGCTTTTTGGCAAAGACTGGGTATGACATGGGGGAAATAATGAGGTATCATAGTACTATATCATATGGAAGTGTTTATTAGGGTGTGGTGGTATGTATCAGACTTCAGGCGGGATATCGACCGTGTTATAGCCAATAAAACAATAGTATTACAATAGTAAATTTATA
Organism: Botryotinia narcissicola; assembly: GCA_004786225.1. Lineage (NCBI taxonomy): Eukaryota > Fungi > Ascomycota > Leotiomycetes > Helotiales > Sclerotiniaceae > Botryotinia > Botryotinia narcissicola. The sequence continues at coordinate 4,145 of PQXJ01000495.1, read as the reverse complement.
GTGGAAATATCCCTATATAGATAGACCTTCCCGAGTCTCCTAAGGACCCCGTTAATCTATCCATGGGCTCCACTATGTTCATTCTTGTTATACAATGCATATTCACTGTTGCTCTTTAGTACTTCTATAACGGTCTATTATTGCCACTCAAGTTCTAGTATCCTCTTGGAATTGATAAAGTATGAATAATTGTGCATCTACTTGATGGCATCAAGTAGATAACACGTGATTGATCTCTTAGGTAGGAATCTCGCTCCGAGCTTCAGCTGTTAGTTAGAACGAAACGACCCAGCACTTCCCATGGTTACAATGCAGTTTCACATATACAATCACTTGCTAATGTGGTGGCTGTTCAGAACTGTGATCCAAACAAGCCTCACCTACACTGTATACGGCCTAGAAATGTATTTTTGTTTTGATTTTCGAACTGCTGGAACTAATTCAATATCATCTGTCGCAGAGTATGCGTGCGTTCATTCCAGGGAACTGAATTTCTAATTTGACGTTTTAGTTAAAAGGCCCTGATTCTGCATTCTTCGCTGCTAATACTCTCGTTGGTCTTTCAACAAATCTCGTCTCAAGGTTTAATTTGAACCTTTCTGTCTAGCATCTCATCTACCAAGCGGAAGTTCCGGCAGTGGGGGTCGGAATCGATTTGATATTCTTCACTTTCTTCACTATATATCAATGCTTCTTCAAAGGGAAATTTCGTTATCATTTTATTTATACCGCTCGTCCTAGAATCAGACAGATGCCGAGTTCCTTTCTCGCAGATAGTATGTGCCTTTCGAGATGCTTTCAAGCTCCATCAAAGTCTGATGAAATAGGAGTCGAAGAGTGCAAGCCTTCTACCATTCGTAACTAGCTTCTCATTCTATTTCTTATCAAGTCAACGCCTTTAAGTCTCTCCTCGCAAAGATCGAAGTGCGATCCGATCCCAAATGCTAGCGCTCTATCTCACTGTTGACACCACAAAAACATCCCAATTTCAAACGTTAATACCGAAGTTGCGTAGAAACACGGGCCATATGCCTGCATCCCGAGCCGTCGTGCCACTCTGCTCGCTCGAAGGTCTTTCTGGTTCCATCATCCTGATATGGCATTCTTTGATTTGCCGTAATTCATGTTGTGATTCTTCGAGCTGCATCAACCATTCTTGGAACATTCTGAAATTTATTCGTTAGTCTAACTCCCATATATGTATACTTTCTAAAAATTATTCAAGAATTATGCTCTGGGCTGTGAAACCACGCGAGAGAGAGAAAAATATTTTTTCGGTAGAATGGAGAATGTGCTTGAAGATGAACATACTGGAGTTCTGAACGCTCGGTAGGCCATCGGCGCTCACGTAAAGTTTCAAGGTGATAGCTGACGCGCTGAAGATTATAGCTGTTGTCTAATAGGCAAAATTCAAGGACAAGGATTCGTTTAGGATAGGTGAGGTGGTTAAGGGTGTCGGCGAGACGGTATTTTTGGACACTGTCCATTTCGTTAGATTATGGAGAAGAACTGATGGTTCAAATAGAAGGGCTAGGATGCTGTCAGAAGTCTTGGTAAAGATTGAAGGATTAAGTGGCTGATGGTTATCGAGAGATATCTTTAGGGTAGTAGATCAAATGGTTTGTTTCGAGACGTGATGATGACTAGAGGTATTTGTGCGAGGAACAAGGTTAGAACTTTTAAAGTCTATTGCAGTCGAAGTCGAAGTCGAATATATATAGATATAGATAGGATCTTGATCTCGGTAGAAGTGTCAATACAATACAGATCCGTAGTAGTTGTGGTAGTAGTGGTGTTATTTAGTTCACTGTATGACTGAAAGAACCAATGATGATTATATTGATGCAGAGGTTGTTGAAGAAGCGAGAGATAAAATACAACGAACAACAAGCTAGTAGGCAAGTGAAATGAATGAAGAAGAAAGGCGAGGATGAGAAAGACAAGATCACAATTTGTTTTAACTCGCTATAATTGGCTTGACAACAATATTATTCAAAAAACAAAAAAAGCAAACATCCAGGCCACTTTTCGAGATCCTTCACATAGGTAGAAACCATAACCATTACGTACTGTTGTACTAGGATACTGTAGAAAACATTCTATAGAATGAATTCATTAATGAACCTTCGCGAACATTCACTTCATATCAGTATCACTGTACCTATATCTATTTTTGATACACTCTCTTCTTTGTAACTTTTACGGTCTTTATACACTTTACCTTATTTCAAAAACTCGCATCAAATCACTCCCCACCTCACCAAACAAGACATAACAAATATCACACCCACTCTCTCACGAGATCCTGTGCCTACTATAATGACCTTTGCTCGTGGTTTATTGCAGTACTTTATGGTGATCTACAGCAATCTGTATCACTTCTATGTACAGTAGAGCAATCTATAGCAATCTATGGATCTAAGTGTCTCCTCTCCTCTCAGGATAGATTTATCCACCTTCTTCGCAATCTCTCGATAGTAGGTATCTACCTATCACATACCTACTTAATAAACACGCATTGCTACATAGCGAATATCTACCTTTGAAAGTTCTCCATGTTGTAAATAATTTCAGCTCGATGTTATAATTCACAATGCATACTGAGTGAGTACTATGAGCGATGCCTGAATTCTAATCCTTGATCTTTTGAGGCTCTGGTTCTTATCTTGGAGAGTGAGGATCATGAGTGTAGATATGAGTATGAATATAGATATAGATGTAGATAATAATTATACTCTAAAATATTTATTCTAGAGTATTCAATAGTCCGGACTGTAACCAAATAATGAAGATTATGAAATATAGAATCCTATCAGAACATTTAAATGACTTGATATATCAATATTTTTTACAACATTTAACTCTATTTAGATCTCCAAGCATGGTTAGATATTCAAATCCTTATATTTTTGAACTACATTCTGGACTACTAGATACTCTATTTGATGGTTTTGGAGTTAATGAAGTAAGATGAAGAATATATACACACATAATATAAGACTATAGTTTCTCTTGAAATAATTATTAATATCTGATATTTCCATGTATTTATTCATTTAGATTCGAATTTTGAAATATACATGATAATGCTAGTATACTATACACTTTCATGGATTTTAAAGACAAAAGAATAAACATTTACGAAGTAGCGCTCTGTCTAGACTTTTGAGAATCTTTATTATCTTTGAAATATATTGAGGTCAATATTATTCTGTCAGAAGAATTAAAAGAACTACAAGTATGATACCCCTTTCAAAGGCTTAAACTCGAGGTATTAATTCATTATATTATTATTTTCTAAAATGGAGTAAATGCCTAATTCTGCCTATTCCTCAAGATTTTTATCTTCTTTTATCTTTAGGTATATGTGCTTCAATAGCTAGTAGCCTAATGCGGTTGTTCCTTTTCTCTTCTGTTTCTCTTGTTTATATCGCTAGTGCGGAGTGATTTGTAAGTGTTAGCCAATTGATATTCGGAAATGGAGAATTACGCGCTGCTGTTCCAGGTCTGTCTGATTAGTTTCAGTAGCAAGTTGCATTCGGGGGATGGAATCCATCTAGCTATGTGATTGATACTAGATTAAAAGTATAGAGAACATCGGATCTTGAAGACCAATTTAGATCCAACATAATTCTATGGGAACATTCGAGGTTTAGTCTAATGACACTACCAATGGGAGTTTTGTTTTGATCATTTAATTGTACCTTTGTACTATTAGAAAAAAACTGAGGGTTCTTAGAAAAAAGAGAGAGAACGGGGGAGAGCCAGTAAGATTATAAAACTGATCCAGGATTCTTATTGTTTTACTTGTGCATTCATTCAAATATCCTCTAATAAAAAACTTATAGACGAGCTCCGAATTTTGTACATATTACTCTTCCTCAAATAAGCAAATACTGACTATTCAGTTTTATTACATGTCTCAACTCCAGCCCATATCAAATCATTTTGATAGTAATGATAATAGAGTCTATCATTCACTTCAACCAACGACCTTCTCTGATTACTATATATACTAATAGTATCTTGAATACATTTCATCCACAATCTGTGACACTTTGCCTTAGAAGAACTGCGAGAGCAGGGTACAATTTATCCTTAGAATCTACAACTGCAGAATCGGGAGCAAAGCGCTCGTAGAGCGC
>PQXJ01000494.1:0-26904 GCA_004786225.1 Botryotinia narcissicola | reverse complement strand
CAATTATTAGTATTTTATTATTTCAAATAATTAATTCTAGAAGCTTGAAGGCTGTTTTTAGTTAAAAGTATATTTTTTGATAAGGAAATAATAGAAGAACATTTTATGGGTCAATCAAGATATCAATTAAAGTAATCTAGCTTAACTCAAGCCTTTGTTAACCATATACGGTCTAGAATCGTATTATATGAACCTAAGTCGGTAATGAGAAATGGCATAAATGATTATTATTGGGCATCGATTGTAAAATTAAGAAATGTGTAATGAGTGATAGCTTTGCTTCTTACTCCATTATAGCTTTTGACTTCAATAATAATATTAAATGACAAAATACAGGATTTAAATATAGGAAATAGTATTATAAGAAATATCTTGTTGATAAAAGTTTAATTATTCTTTTCAGAATCTATAAGAGCTTAGATTTCATATGAATATTCATTCTTCAAAAGTGTACAGGGTAGGTTTATAGAATCACCTCCCATTAGTTTTATCAAATCGAGGAATCTCATGTCCCGAATCACATTTAAACAGGAACTTTGATCTAAGCACTTTGATTTAAACATTGATTTTTGATATTATAAACAAACTTAATAGTTTCCGCTTATACTTTTGAATTTATATTCTCCTCGATATTCTCTTTTATATTATAGAACTTTTTGTTATCTTTAATCTTTTGGATTTCGGCCATAATGCTTATATTACTTGTGTATAGAGTAAAACTACGATTCACACCCGGTACAGGAATAGTAGTATTACGATTGAAACTGTTTCTTGGAAACAGAGTGTTATTTAGCTTAAAAGTTTCTATATAGCTAATAGGAGTGCAAGAGGGATATTAGATTTGAGACTGAGTAAATAGGTTTAAATTACCTGATAAACAGGAAGTGCTTCTAGGGATAATTAACGAATTAGTATTATTAAATAACTTTCTAAAAGGTGTTTCTTTAGTCATTCTATAACGATTACGTTCTCAAAGAATAATCTCAAGTTTATTAATTTCTATAAGCTTTTTAGCTAGATTTTTAATAATATAATATTTTTTAATATAAAGATTAATAGTTTGTTGGAGGAAATCGAATATTTTTCTTTCCAGATTACAAAAAAGCGTTTTTTGATTGGTGATTTCCATTTATATAGCTAATAATCTAAATCTGCAATACTATACTAAGAAGTTTCCATGTTGTGTGTTATTAGGCATTATCTAGTATTTATATTCAATTTGGGTATAATCAGCTTCAGCCAGATTCTTATAAATGACTGCGAGCTGATCAATCAATTACTGTCCTATCAAACAGAGTACTTAAGTATACAACGCAAACACATATTCTTGTATCTTTCCTTCCATCTGATCTACTATATAATATCGCCATTATATTTCCAAGATAAGCGAATTTTCATAAAGTTTGAGTTGCTTAGTAATCAATAGCTATTACAAGCTTGCTTTCGGCTTTATACCATCTTTAAATTTAAATAAAAGATTAATAGATTTTGGAATATATAAATGTTTTATTGTAATAATAAATGAGCGAGAGTAAGGTATTCAGTGAATTTGTGGGTTGTAAGGAATTGTGATTAATAGTAAGTAGGGTTTACTACTAATATTTGGAAGAGATTGTTGTAAAGAATAGCTTTGTGAATGTGGGATTTTCTTATTTTTCTTTTTTTTGGTAATAGGAAATACTCTTTCAATAAAATCGATGGGAATATTAGAAATCCGGACTTTGCAATTTACAAGAGAATCTGTATAATATTGCTATCGTTATCTTAAAGATTGAGATAAGTAAATGATATTAGGATTATATTATAGCAATTTGTTTCTAAATCTTATAATTTCGTTTTGTAACTTTTTTATTATTAGTGTTTGCTTTTTTTAACTTAGAAAAGAAAATCTAAATTTATTATCCTTAAGAGTTAATATTTCAATTGAGGAGTTGTTTTCATGCTTTTTGCCCTTTCTATATCTATCTATATTTATATTAAAATTGTAAGAACTATTATTATTACTCTATTAAGATTGATTATTGTCAAATGTAAAAGCTCGATTAACGGGTAAGCGATATAAGCCTTTTGGAGCAAAGGGATTACAGCCCAAACTAGATAGTATAGAAGACATAATAGTAATATTTGTAACTCAATATATTTGAGGGAATATCTTTATTAAGTTTTAGTTGAAATAGATCTTCTTCATATAAATAATATCTAATTATATAATTTACCCAAGAAGATATTAAGTTATAAGGTATTATTTGGATGGCTATCAGATGACCGTATGATCATATAATGAGTTATAGATAATGTGACATTTTACCTTAGAAAAATTGTAAGAGCAGAGTACAATTTATCCTTAAAATTTACAACTGTAGAATCAGGAGCAAAGTGCTTGTAAAGCACACCTATATACTAGCTATATACACATGATCGTGCACGTGCGCATGCGCGCACTTTAGCTATCGCAACTGCGATTGGGTGCGATGCGTGACAATTATAGCCTTGAAAAGCTTTAAAATGATCTTATAGATAGAAGTGTAATAAAATTCTAATTTCATTTTATGTATCGCTTTTGATATATATAATGTAGCAAGAGTATCCCTGTAAGTTTTAAATAATATAGATGGCGTAGAAGAAGCTTTCGGAGCAATACAATCAATTGTAATACTCCTATTCATAGAATATATACCTGTTTTTTTGAAGGATTGTATGATATTATACCTTATATAAGTGAGCTCCCAATCCTTTTTAAATATGTTCTAAAATATACACTTTATTATATCAATAATCCCCCTGCTATTATATATCAAATCATTCAATAATATATTATAATTTGTTGTAAAAGCACTGAAGGTTTCAATATCAAAAGATTATAATTAATATATAAAATAAAAAGGGAGAATTAAGATAATAATTTTTAATTTATTATATTTTGAAAGGAATTCTATATTGATATGACTAGAATGATCATCAATAATAAGTAAACAATATCTTCCATCTGCTTTTCGATATATAGTAGGGTTGAATATGTTTATAAACTAATGTAGACCAAAAGCATTCAACAATCATCTATTGTTTGAAGCTCCAAAATAGGCTTTATCCTTCTCCCCTACATTCTGAACCTATATATCTTGTAGATCCCCTGAGTCTCCTTTATAAATAAAAGCAGGAGGGAGAGCTATCCCATCAGTGTATATAGCTGCCATTAGAGTGATAAACTCTCTTAATCCATCTTGTTTAGCTTTTGTCACTCTACCTCTATTATAGGCGCTAGCACTCATTATCCTCTTTATAGTTCTCCTTATATTGATTATAAAGCCCTTCTCATTCCAATTATATATATCTCTCAGCCGTATATTGTATTTTATAGTCATTTTTATTAATTAAATTAAAAAAAGAGGGGTATTAGCAAAAGCGTTTTAGGTAATAAAGATCAACAATAATAGAAAATTGCTTAAACCAGATTATAAAAGTAATTAAATATAATAATATTATCGGCTTTCATATGCAAATTATTAATACAACAGAGATATCGACTTTTAAGATATATTAAATTCCTTTTGACAAAATTATTAGTTTAATTCTTTTTTATTTCTCTATCTATGATCTCTTCTGTAAGGTTTTTGATTATATAGTTTGTAGAAGGGATAGATTTTTATATTAGCTTATTGATTTAATTAATTAAATTTTTTTTTTAATTATTAAAAAGTATTTGTTTTGTATCAAAAAGGAACTATTTTCTTGAAATAGTTTTATTTTTATATTATTAGAAGAATGTGGATTAATCAATTTTAAAGAAATTAATTATTTGAATATATTTAAAAGTTTGAACCCTTTTTAAATAATCTAATACAAGCTTTATACAAACCTCTAAAAGTATATTATTAATTTTTGAAATTATAATATTGATATTTTAAAAGTTGTGCATATAGTAGGGACGTGCACATAGTGGGGAAATCGGTTACATGTTAGAACTTTGCGCGCAAAATATGATAATACTAGAGAAATGTCTTTCGTTACTGGTGTGCTTTGAAAATCATTTATTGTATAGCTAATTTCTTGTAACCTATTCTATTGTACAACCAATTTCTTGTAAACGGGCATACCTCCCCACCCCCATAACAAATGAAAACTCCCTCCATCGACTAAAACCACCCCCTCTCTAAGCTGAGAACAAGCATATTCACTCTCTGACAAACTTGTGAAAAAGACACAGGACCAGATGAACCATTATCGTATCTGGAATGATTGATGGATGATCTCTCAAGACTTTGACGAAGACTTTGATGAAGACTCTCCTCCCTCGACTCCTTCCACAGTTCCCTATCAGCAAGTCAGTACTCAAGTTTCCATATTTAGAACTTAAAGAACATATGTCTTACCTTTTGTTTCTCGTGGCGAGCCTTCGCATCCAGAAGAAACTGCATCGGTACATCTCCCTGTTGCTCTTCAATCTTTATGAATTCCGATGCGGCGTGGTCATCTACACCAGGTCTGAGGTATGTATATGAGATAGCAGTACGTTCGTAACGACGGACTGTACCCGCTCTTGAATACCATGTCTCCATGATTTTTTCATGAGTGCAATCCTTGTACCTGGATGGACGTTTCAAGAACTGCAACACCACATCAAAGGGCGCGTCCATACCATCTCTCATGATATCTGTCGTACCACAGACCACAGGAGAAGTTCGAGTCTCATCTGCAAGGACGTCGTGGATTTTGCTATAGACCGATTCATTGCGGCGTGACATGGATGTGTATGAGTAGTAGAGCTCATCGTACAGCTTCTTCCCAAGTTTCTTACCCTCAAGATTAGTACTATTGAAGGGTAGAGTTACGTCACCATTATATTCGAAAAGCTTTCCTAACCACTCCGTCTCTTCTCGTGTGTCGAGAAACACTAAGAAATTTTTTATTCCAGCACCTTTCTGGCGAGCCTTGTACACTATCTCCAGAACTGTTTGGTAAATGGTGAAGAGTTGAGAAGACACGTCTTTGCATTCGACACGAACAAAGCCACACGATATGTGTTGCAAAGTGGCCACATCAGTTTCGAAAGCTGTAATGATTCACTTGTAGGATGGAGTGAGCCAACGTTTACCTGCATCGGTATGCTCCGAAGACCTAGTCGTCGCAACCAATATTCTTCGTACAGACATGCTTCCGATCGCCTCGATGATGCCTTCTTGTGACGTGAGTTCAGACCAGTCAGATCGATTTTCAACCAGCACATTTGCCTCATCCAAGACAAGTGTAGTGAGGCTATCAAAAGTCACCATATTGACTCTCATCATGTGCAGCAACCTGCCTGGAGTTGCCACTACGATATGCGGGTAGGGAGAGACTTGTGAGTTTCGTTGCTCAACCCACGGGATCTCCCCATAAGCACCATGTCATTCCAAAACAATGTCTCCGCAACTAACTTCACTCGGGACATTTCCTGTTTATTCTTCCGTTCAAGACTGCCGAAAGCCTATCGAACAAGGCTCTTAATTGCGTGGCCATGGCATTCGTGGGCAAAATCACCAAAATAGTGGGTTTCAAGACTGCAGATGATAGATCATCGAATTTATTCTTTTCGTTGTGGGCGAGTAGTACCTCTTTCAATGCTGACACAACATACCCAAAGTTTTTTTCTGGAGCTTCAAATAGTCAGCGCCCGACTAGTAGCGTCTGGGGTGTAGAAAACTACTCACCAAGTGGTGCCTGTATAAAGATATTTCTTCGAGGGAACACGAAAGAATGGATAATGGCCACCTGAGTCGGAGTCGGTGGTCGCATGTCCTTGGTCACTCTTGAGGACTCGATAAGTGTTGCATGGAGTGGCAATCCCCTCCAGTCATGTGATATTTTCCATGTTTCCTTGTCCGTCTTCAATGCGATGGTCTGAGGTTCCAGGGTTACGTTCGTGCCAAGTTGATCAAGAGCACTTCCGTTATGCCCAAGTGCTCTAACACTATCAGTACTAATCTTTATACATTTATTACAATCTCTTTCACTTACTGTACTGCGACATTACCGCTCTCCACATGCATCTTTTCCATCCGACGTGCTACATGAGCAGACCCCTCGAGCTCAGTTCTGTCGACGATTACCTCGGTCTCTTCTAAAGTCATGCATTGGTATACAAGATTAAATGATAGAATAATATCACTCACCTGGATTTCTAGTTTCTAATACGCATGCCGCCTCAGGATTCGAAGCCTCAGCCTTCCCCTTTGTTTGAAATATCACAATCAGTATATGTAACTCAGATCGAAGATGACTTTGCTTACCCCATTTTGACATCGCGTCTTTCACTCTAGAGCCATTTTCTCGCAGCGTCGCTAGGTTCCTTCGCTGGATCCATCTTGTAGTTTTAGTCGGTAGTGGTCCTGAGAACAAGAAGAAGCATTAGAGTTGAAAGAGTTCAAAGATCGAATAAGTTGAAAGAGTTGTGGAAAAGGAGAGTAGACAGTGATAAGAAGAATTTTAATTTGAGGTATTTAAAAATTCAGAACTTCAGGTTGAAGTTGAAGTATAAAAATAAATATAAGGTGAGTTCGTTGTGATTTGGAGTCTAGTACGCTGTCTCTGATAGGTAACGCGTCCTTTCTATCACCTGATATATACCTACTAGGTAGGTATCGCTTGTCCATCTTCGATGTCTCCCAGGCAACCACCAAAGACGTCAATTATGATGATTCTTCAAGACATCTTCCACAAAAAGCACTCAAAGGAGGTCCAATAGACGAAATCAAACGAAGGGTGTTTAATTGTACATGCTGTAGTTCAGCAATGAAGATTGTTAAAATTCCCAAATTGATTAGAACGTTCAAGTCATCTGAGATACTGAATTTGATTGGAGTATTGAACCGTTATCAAATCTCTAATTACTTTTAGACATTTAGACCCTTATATTGTTGGACTGCAGTCTGATAATAAAGATTACTAAAGTTACCAAACCAATTAGAATACTCGAATAGTCTGGGATATTGAACTTGATTCGAACAACAAACTATCTTCCAATTTCCAACAGCTTTCAGATATTCAAACCCTTATATTGATGAACTAGAGTCCGGACTATTGAATGCTCTGGGACTCACCATCGGAATACAATGTTCGAGACTTGGTGGAGCATTACTTTTTCCCAGGAGATGGATAGGAAGTGAACCACAAGAAAATGCAGCCGTTCTACTATCATTCCCATTCCATAAATTTTGGCGCTAGCTTTAAAGAGTCTTGGAAACCCCTAACTATACTAACTCAAGCTTTTCGAATTATCCACACCACAACTTATATAGCCATACCCAAGTGATTCAAAAGTTGCCATCATGAGAGATGCAGCAGGACCAACCAATCCAAGTCTATTTGTCCTCCCATATCCACTGCCTTACAAACTGGGGTTATCTGTTTTCTGACCAACGATTTTTCCGCAGCTTCGCCTTTGCAAAATGCCTTCCTTGAAATGGATTTGAAGATTTCAATCTCACAATAAGCTTCTCACTCTACTACACATTTTTTCCATGGTCATTCAACTCCATGATACTATTCTGTGCTATAATCATGTAGTAGTTTACAAAATTGTAGCCATCGCGGAAAGTGTTAGAGCTTTTGTCGGTATGCTATAACTGTCATCGAAGGACTCCCCCTCCCGCCCGAAAAAGAAAATCAACGACGTTTTCACCAAAATCGTTGGTAGAGCCAAGAAAAGAAGCTCTGATTACCTCAACTTAATATCGTCGCATTTATGTTCTCTGTTCACAAAATTGTGGGATTGTTTATCGATAAATGGAACTTATAAAACATCTCTTTGAGTGAGAGCGCTAATAAACAAGATATTTACATGGGAACCTACTGTTGGGAACTTTTATAGCGTGTTTCCTTGGATATACATTGAGGATAGTGGCAGCTTATCAATTAGACGCCTTTCATCACGGGAATGCCTGACACTCCAAATATTATATTCTAAGGGATAGAGACGACTTGCATCCTGAGAGTAGGTTTCTTCTGTATGGAGGTATGCACCTCGGACTCGAGTCAAAAACACCGATACAAGCTAGATACTTATCTGTCCTCCTCCATAATGAAGTGCAATCACTAAATCAAGGTCCGCATCCATTGAATTGAACATTAGCGGTTGCAGTGACGTGTTTCGTACTTCCTCTCCGAAGATTTAATTCAATTACTTAGTTCCATACAAGCAACTAAGCTAACCATGATCTGACCGATTTTTCTGCTAGGAAAGATTTATCATTACATGTAGGAAGAAGTCTAAAATCATAGACTTTCATTTCAGTAAACCGATATGTACATGCTTCCACAAGCCTTATTCCGTCATCTTGATCGTAGTTGCAGCTTTTGCAGGTATCTCATCGTATAGCCATTCAGTTGTGCCCATTAAAGTTGAGAAAAATGATGAGATATTCTTTACCTTTGTCTTGGATATGTACATTGGGACAGACACCTGGTAAGGCATGATAAGATTTGATAGAAGATCACCAATAGAGAAAGATAAAGTCGCAGAAGATGAAGCTCCAGAGGGGTAAAAGTAGCGCCAGCAATGACTCGATCGGATGGTATAGTTCAATTGGATAAACCGTGTGCTGCGTTCGTTGTTCTGCGTTGAATCAACACATAAAAGCTTCGTGGGTTGCAGTTCTTGCATAATTTCGACAATTTGTTCAAATGGGGGCAAAATATCCTCATAATCACCCTTCCTTTCACACTTATTGTAGTGGAGTATTTAATATCCTCTAGCATGGCGTCATTTGGTTCCTTCAAATCATATACTTCCCTTCTCATGTCACTCAACATGAATAACTTTGGAAGGGGTTTTTTTTAGCTGGCCCCCTTTGCTAGATGCTGCTAGTTTCCTCTTCTATATCTCTTTCAACATGTTATGAGCCAAAACAAACAAAACTGTTTGCCCCTTGGACCCCAGCATCCGGTGATGGAGAATGGTTATAACAGTACTCTCATCTCTCACGGTTCCTCATCCTCTATTTGGATTTCCCTTCCTTCTTCCGCGGCTCGATTCTCTGCTCTCTGAAATGAGAAGGTCCCTTCACAGGAAACTTCATTATGGTATTGTCCACATTAGCAGATTCTCTAGTAAGTCGTTCTTGGTTAACAAGTAGCGTGGAATGGCCAATAAAGGGTCGAGTGGAGGAGTCACCGATGTATGATATTGAGCGATGCGCAGCGAGGAACTTGTAGCAGTTTCGAGGGCCAGATACTAGACAGAAACAGGACGAGCACCTAGTGCAGTGAATTTGGTTATAAGACATCTGAATCCTTCTCTCTGCATTCTCCCTCTCTCACAACAGACATCCTGATGATGTCGTGCCTCCTCGAAAGATCCATGTTAGAGAATAAGTTCCTAACATAAAGTTAGCTTTCATTTATATCCAGTATAGTTATATTACATAGAACAGCAAACCGCCTTGATAACTGCAACTTTGACATTATTTCTCTCCCGTTTCATAGACATCTTTTCAAGATGATTTTTATCTATTCTTGGAGATTGAGGGTCTTCTTCGTTCCTATAGCCAGACCCACTTGTGATTCACAAGAGATGACTAGCATATGAGTATCTGAATACCTTCTCGTGACCTAGATCCAGTCCCAGATGGGCCTTGACATATGTTTCCCATGCAGCCATAGAGTGAGATCCATCTTTTGTAATTTGGCTGCTCGTACAAGCATACAAACCTTTATCGTTTTAATAATGAAGTTGAACTAAACGGTGGGGTGTGGGGTATCAGATGTGTAACATTTCACATTATATATTCTATCGGAGAAGGGCGGGCCATATGGTGGGGTGTCGATCTCAAGAATATTCAAGAAGTGTATATTATCTATTGGTAAATTAAGCTTATGGAAGGAGACTCCGTGATCATGAGTGAATATATTCAATTGGTGTGAAAGCTAAAACGGGAAGAAACATGGAAAGGAGGTATCCGGGAGTCTGGTTATCGAAATCGGATGATCTAGAATGGGCCAGGAATATCGTCGTGGCCAAGCTAAATTGTGGGGTAGGAGCATTCAGATGTGCAACAAATTCGAAGAGGAGAATGTATGCACTAAATGACGGGGTAAAGTATTTCAGATATATGGCACATCAACGGCCATTCAATCACTTGCTTGAAGCCAAGCGTCAAGGTAGGGCATACCTAGTAACTACAGTTTTGGAATGACTCTTGCATTGAGTCATTGGTGTGATCTTGACTCTGGGTTACTCCCTTATTCGGAGAACTGTTCACCTGATTTTCTCTTAATGGAACTATGGGATTATGAAATTCGTTTATCACACAGATGGTTTGCTGCAGCTGCTCCTTATTGAAGTAGTAAAACGGAAAACAAGAGATTGGAGCATGGTCAAAGATCCCAGTAGATGGGGTTCATGCATTTTGAGATCGGTATCTTAAAAAGGACGCTTGAGCGCCGGTTCAGTTGATCACCAACGTGTAGGAATCGAGTATCTTGGCCATTCTTTACACACATTTTGAGAGAAACTTCGTAGTTTACCATTATAATGTTTGTTTCCCATCTCTCAATTCCAATTCTTGAAACAGTGTCAAGTAATATACCATCCTTCAGACGAGACCAAAGAAGTGTAAATGTCTGATGTGGCAGTTTTTCACTCCGTAAAGTTAGTAATAAAAAGGAAACCCATCTGTAAGTGGAGTGAGTGGTTGTGTCATTTTTAGAACAGTTTCGAACCGCAACCACTGGATCTAGGTTCTTCCAACTCACTTACCCAGTCTTCAATTCACTATGACACTCATCATTATCATTTCCAGCAAAAACATTAACGGTATCCATGACAAATCATTTTCACCTATACAGTCATATATATCAATCTAATGAGTTTCGTGCCATACTTTTCGTGGCATTGCCCGTGAAAACTTAAGCATGAATGAACTACTATGTTTCACTTACAACCTACAGGAGTGGAAGACTACATTCTGTATGATGAATATTACTATATTACTAGAAATACGCCTCATGTTGCGTTAGTCTTCGTGATTTGAAAGTTCTTAAAGTCAATAATCCCTTGGATATTCCGAGGTCATTAGCGTAATCTGAGTTCGCTGCCCTTATACCGACGAGATAAGCGAATTACATCACTTTCGTTCCACGCCAATCACCAACTAGTTTCAAAAAAAATCGTTCATAAACATCCATATCATAATTTTCCATTTGATAACAGAAAAATTGGGGAAACTATTCCCACAGATCTGACAAGCAAAACCTTGCCGCCTCCTCGAGGGGGCGGGAGGAGAAACCCCTCGGTGGGGTTTTTTTCGTTTGTTCGTCGATTCGAGCCAGGCGTGTTACCACTCCACCACCAGAGCGCATTTGACCTGCACAAACAAGCCTGTTTGCTGCCTTTGCGCTCCGGTACTGAAAAATGAGCTATCAGTCCTTATATAGTACTATGTGTGTGTTTGGGGAGTTTTAAGTAAGGGTATGAGAAGGTATGCTGGAATTGCAAAGAGAGCTTCCTATCCCGAGTCAATGGCTTTCATAACAAGACTCGCAGTATTCATACCCCATGTTTATCAAATATCGCTCGCAAAAGAGTGTTTCTGAAAAGTTTTATTCGTATCTATCGATCGTTCTCAAGAATGGTTTGAATCCTTAACACACACTCAAAGTTTGGTCTCTCAACCTTTACATTGCGCAAGAGAATCCATTCTGTTATGGATAGAACTACCATTTCGATACTCACACAAAACAATCAAACCCCGAACTTTGTCTAGTTATATGATATATCACAACATTCTTTCCAAGTTCTAAATTTATTTCCATTTCTTCGTGAGAGACCCACAAATATAATCAAGCAACCAGCATTATTTGAATGTCAAATTTTCCACACTTCTAACCTCGCCATCAACTCTGCAGATATTTTATTACAGCTCCGATATTTTCGATTTTGCGTCGACAGAACTTGACTTGTGAGCCGATTTCTTAATCAATTTGCAACCTTCACTCACACTTTCCGTACTCAATGTTCCGCTATTCACTATGACGGGCATAGCACACCATGACTCCTTATATCAACACCTTTGAATGGACAACATCCAAAAAGAGATTCGTGTAAATTTCAACGCGTTTTCATACCTCATACTCCATGGGCTTGAATCTTCATGAAAATCTTAAGTGAATCAAGGTAGCCAGTAAAAACACTTTTCACGTAGAGCACGACTTGTTAGTAGGGGTGATCTATCGAATATTAATCTTTACAAATATGGTGAATTGTAAATGGCTTGATCAACAGTTGGCTCTAAACTTTCTTTCTTGAGGCTATCATGTATGTTAATTATCCTTGAGGACTCATGCGAGAGACTCCCATCCTATCTATTACTAATGATCGACCTAACATTCAATTCCAAACACATCTAAGTAAATGGCGGGGTATCATGGTTAAGATTCAACGATCCAAGTCAATACAGTATTGCTAGTGGATACAAGGCACATTCTGGTAATAACCTTGGAAGCTTATATATAAGTGAAGATGTAGTTAACTTTCTCGGTTCTACTTAGTCTTGGTCACATTTTAGTCTAAATGGTGGGGTTGAATATGAGATTTGCAACAAAAGTTACCTCGTTTCAATATGTCATGTGGTATGTCTCAGAGTTTGATACTTTCAGATTTGGTACTGATAAACATGCGTTGTTGAATTCCATAAGGATCAAACCCTCGGCTCTATTCGTTTAGTGAGTTTTACAGAAAATGTCACACAATCAAACAATATATACGAGAAGCATTCTTACACTCACAATTAGCACGATTTTCATGTCACTCGCCAAGAGATCCAAGAACCCTAGCTTTTTACGTTAAAATGTGGCTGAGACTATCTTCCAAACATTTCGGTAACTAAACGAATGTTTCGATTTGTTTTGTGATCGATTCCGCCTAGAATCACAAAAAGTAATGTTGCACATCTACCACTCCTGAATTACAAGGGGATCCCAATATACCTTCGGGTAAATAAAGTCTAACTCTAGCGCTTCCTAGCTCTCCACACTACTGAAAACTTATTCGCTACCCCACAATCTTTTAATTATTCTATTAATTTATCTAGACCTGTCTAGAACACTTTTTATGCAGATTTATTGCACATCTACATGTTCAGTTCTACAGGGTTTGTCCTGACAAGTAACCATTTGTTCCATTGGGAACTACAAACATTAGTTTCTCTGGTCCCCGCCACAAATTAGCTTTGGGATGGGTTACCGATTATTTTACCGGGAGAATTCCGTTGCATATCTAAGTTGTTCATTATGCAGGCTCATCCTGACAAGCTCACAGATATGATATTTGCAAACAGATCTGATAAGATTGATTCACGTCCGAATTTAGAAGGTGAAATTTAGTTTCATAGAAAAATACACAGTAATCTGTTCACGCACTAGCGGGTACCATGTAAGGTTTATATCCATACATGCGAAAACTACTAACAAATACACTCGAGATTGCTACATCAATTGTTCACCGCAAGACGATTTCTCTAGTCTGTCCAAAGCATTCGCCATATGCTTCTCTCTCATCAGCATCCTCAAATAAGGTTAACGAGTCTCGAGTTGCGACTTGAGTTTTCCACGAAATTCAATTTCCAAAAGCGCATTTTGATCATCCGTATGAACAGAATGTCCAATAGTCCGGACTGTAATCCAACAATAAAGATAATTCAATCTCCAAACCAATTAGAATATTCAGAAGATTTGAGATTCTGCTGGTCAGCTATCGTGTCTTCCTCAATATCAATATATTATCTCTGGTTCGCGCACTGCGATTTTGTAGCTACTGCCTGTCGAAATGGCTCCAAAATAAACATATCTCTACCGACGCTAGAAGGTCTTGATCTACGGTTTAGACTTGAAAACTGTATTTGAACTCTCGGCATGAGGCTTAGCTTGGCAGCGGAATATTACTTAGCTATCTATGCTTCTAGTAAAGTAGGTCTTTCGGTTGGTGTAAAAAGTTCTCAAGTATCTGGATACTCATCCATGCTTGCATGGTAGAATTTGGCTTATTACAACGGATATTACATGATAATGTAGTATAATCCGTGCGGTGTCATAGACTGATATCTCACTTTTTCCTTCACGTCGACCAGTCTATCTCCCGGACTTCATTTGAAGATCAGCGCGGTCAAATTTATTCATATGCACATTAAAGCACTCCTCGCTACCTAAAATTGAACAATTTCTAGCCCTAGGAAGACTATCCCAAGAATCCTACAGTAAGATACTACTCCCAAGACAAAAGCACAACCCAAAAAATGCACAGTTATGAGTACCCCAGGATGCCCATTCCTTTCCATGAACGAGAAGCCCAGAAAGTCTACCACGATTCAAACACATCTTCTCGATAAAGCAGTAGGCGAGATAGACCAATTCGCGATTCTGTTTGAGAGCTGAGATCAAAGCTACTAGCTCTATCACCACAAGCAATAATTAACCATAAAAGCATGGCTCTGAGACTCGCGGAGAGAACCGAAATCGATTTGTTTGTGGTGAATTGATTTTAAAATTAAAATGGATGCTAGTGCTATTGATATTGCGTGAAACTCTTGGATCCTGGGTGACTTTCAAAAGTATCTTGATCAAAGAAATAATTGCTAAGTTGAAAAAAAAAAATAGATAAAACGAGAGCAACAGTAAAATTGCTCAACACTTTCTAGAACCAAGCCATTCGTCTATGTTCTGGTAAAGCTTATCCAGTCTTCGCCTATGTTACGACGAGAGAGCTACTCAATTTCTTACTTACACATGCAATGGATTTGATGAGGGTGTTCTGTGAATCATAAAACACTATGAAAAATATCGATTGGACAAGTCATAGTGCCGCCCCTACTATGGAGAGCTACTGGGCAAAGAAACGTGCAGGCATCAATCACCAGGTCGTCTTGCAACTGCGTCTTGGATTAAAAATATGAGAATACAGCGACGACAATAAGACGTAGTAACGCGCGTTCACTAACAACAGACACAGAAGTGTTTTCAATTAAGATAGCACTAATGATTGATTTTGCAGAAAAGCCTATATGACTAACTATCACGCAATATGGAGAACTTGATCGCCATTTATAGTCTACCAGGTGCATTATGCTCAAAAGGCTGATTCCACGTCCATCAGCATCATTTTTTGAGAGCTCCGAGAAATAATTAAAACTCTTCTCAAGCTTCCAGACCAGTTTTTATCTGAGCCCACGTGTAACGAGTATTTGAAGTTTAAGCATACTTGCTCCAAACTCGCATTTTCCGTGCTGTGTCTCTGTTAAAATTTTCTCTCTCGCCCATATTCTCTTTCCTTCATAACAAATTTCATTTCATTCCCTCCCTTCTCCAATATCTACCCCCACTCGACACCCGAATATCTCTATATCCAGGCACGTCAATCCCCCCCCTCATGCCCCCTCCCTCTTACCGTGTAACTACAACGGCAACCTACATCGCATTTAGATCTCCTCCCCACAACCCTTCGGCAACAATTGACCGCAAAAGTACACCGAGATGAATATGTACAAAATAAGCAGTAAAAACCTCGATCCAGAACACCCTAAACCCCACATCCTCACCCACTGCGCATTCCCGTTCCCAAAACAAAGACAACTACATCCTCGCTCCTCGTGAAATGAGGTGGTTCACGTCCCACACTTGTGCGACACCGATCTATCAATCATGAGTCCTCATTCTCGCATAATTGTCCTCTAACGCTGTACTTCTTTCAAAAATACAAGAATATACACGACTCCAAGCCCCCCCCCAAAGAAACCCCATCCCCGATTCTCCGAATGCCGAACTCCTCCAGATGTAGCCCCATATCATCGCATTACCTCGGGATTGAATACATCGTTCGCACAAACGCTACAAATTTTTCCCTCGACGTGACTTTGAACTAAACATTGCATCCCATCCCCATCGCCATCGAAATGCATTCCGCTCACAGCCGCATCACCAAATTCTCCCCTCAATAGACTAGTTCCGTGTCCCCATTACCAAACGCGAGATCCACCCACCCGCCTCACTATCCATCTAGTACGGCGATCCCGTCGCCGTGTCCAACCGTAATTTGACGTTTCTCCAAATCCAAACCTGTTCTATGTATCCACGTGTGACGCACCCCACGGCTCCACTTCCCCTCCCAAAAACCAAGGTTGGAGCTTTGCAATCAATCAGACGTAGCTAAAAGTTGTTTGCTTCGCTCTGTGTTGTTATCGTCAGAATGTTCAAAAGAAGGAAAGCCAATGCTTGATTTTCCGTACAACATACAATGATGTACATTACATACATACCAAATGGCGCAATTTGTGTGCACCCCCACCGCGTTGTACTCGCGTCCGTACCTCCGGCGAAGAAATATGACTTACGCTCGCCCGCGCAAAGCGAGGGAAGAAAATGAGGACATTTCGTTACAAAACACGAAGCGCTATCGTACATTGATTGAAGATCTGGTGATCAATTACTTCATGTAGTATATCTGCTCTGTAACGCGAGCTCTGTCTTTCCAATTTTATCTATGCCGCCCTATTCCTCCTCGTCCCATCTATCCCGGCAGTACGGATATCTTCAATCTGAAAGTAAACGTTCCAATCCGTTTACCCCGCAAGACATGTACAGCGCTCTCGCCCCTCGCATCGCCCCGCAATTTGCACCATTTAGTCTTTACATGCATAGGCCAGGTTACCTTGATGCATATCTTCACATTTATAACACGCGGAGACGGTAGATAAACTGGAGCGTTGTATTGGTACTTTTTTTACGCCATTATGGCATGATGATGATATGACATAACAAGACCACAGTGTGTCTGTACCTTGTATCTCGTACCTTTTACTCCCCCATCTTCATCACGCAGACCGAAATCCCCTGGTCGCAGACAAGTACCTGCAGCCAAACTCCGCTAAAAGTGGTGCCAACGTGCACGACCTCTGTTGGTGGGGAAACGTATCGTAGCATTATATCATATCATACCATACCATCATGTAATATAGGGCTTTCTATCCTTCGGTGCCACTACGAAATGGAAAGGTCATGGAAATCTATCTTTCTCCATCTTCGGGATGTGAAACTGCTGCCTAGAGGTACCAATTTCTCGATAGCAGATGAGGCAGTAATACAACAGGAGTTACATTGCTTCTTTCAAAAGCACAACAACATTTATTGCAATCGGCCTGAATCTCGATCCAAATCTATCCAGTTCGGTCGAAAGGCCCTAGTAAAGCCGATGCAGGTTCTCTTCGAAGGTTTCATCAAGGATGTCTTCATATCCGTCTCATTTAGATGCAGGCGAGACCGACGAGATATTTTGTGCGCCGAGATTTCCTTGTACTTGCGGCTGAGTGAAACCATGCGCACAGCACCTTGGAGAAGACTTATTTGATATCAGCGAGTGTGAGACAATGAATATACCGGTCAATCAGAGATAGCCACATTTCAAGGCGTGTATTCCTGATCTGCTTTAGAAACATCTGTCAGCCTGAAGATATGCGTGAGTCGTCTATTCGGAAAGCCATGGAAAGATCGACAAACCATATTCCATCTTGAGCACTCCTTTAATGACTAGCTTCATCACGATACACGATTCTTCATCATCAGATTGGTAGATACAGTAGCGAACCTCGTCTGATGCGTGACTTGGCCATCATACTTCTCTTGAGATAATCTATTATGGGGCGTAGTAAGTAGACTTGCAGCTAGTCGAGAAAGGTGATTCGGGTGGTCACATTGTGAAATTGGAATATACCTCAAGAATGCGATCTATCAGATGCATCATGAAGCGAAATCAAAAAGGGCACCCACATTTGCATGTGCAGAACAGACTGGCGAAAGCATCATTGGAGGAATCTTTCTTTAGTGAGGATGAGGGGTAACCTTTAGAGAGTGTCATTAATAGCCTGTCATACATTAAACCCACTCCCATGATATATAATTATCTGCACTTTGCTGGAGAATTTGCTTGAAATAGAGATAAATGTCAAACTCGGTGGAGATGAAAACAAAATCGGCTCGGGAAGCTACGTCTTTCTGCATGCTCATGCGGTAGAAACCAATTCGGGAATATAACCATGTCGTTCTCTGCATGGAGGATTATGAGGAAATAGTTATCCGCGATATCCGCCAGTTATCCTAATTGGACTACCAATAACGATACTTTTGTGCGAGAATCGAGCTAGTAAGCAGAAATCTATCATTTATTTTGATTCTCCTCTCTTCACCCGTTAAACAGTAAACATGACCTAGAGAAGGATTTCTGTAGAGACATAATTATCAGCAAGGATCTGCCAGGACATGCAACTAAGCAATCCAATTTTGGTGTTGATTTAATTTTGATATGTATATATGCCTTCATGGTGTGCAGAAATACATTGCAGTACGACAGTCGTGATGATGCATTTGATATAAAAGTGATGTAAACACGCCAGATTCCATGGCTCTGATGACGGCATGCAGGGTCTTTATTTAGCATTCCATTTGTTCTACGTGGTATAGACACACTTGCGTTGAAATAGAGATGAAATGGAATGCGCGTACCCGTTGTATGATAATACCTATTATGTTGCGTGAAGTTATACATCTATCATGTGATTTTGGTCGTATACTTCAACACGAGGATGTGCAGGTACCTTGTTTCTCCTTCTCCTGGTCTTTACCCTTGCTGCTTTCCAGTACTGACAGATATGCTGTAACACCCCTGATGTAACTGGACCACATGCGCCCCTGTTATTCCAACATTGGGGGCCAAAAGACGAACTTTTCTGGGATTGTGAGCTCTAAGCCTGATCTTTTGGTAGACCAGCACCTTTTCGAGCTTGTCCTGGTCCGATAGATGCTTTTGCTTGTGCAATTGGAACAATACAAAATTATATGGGAGCCGTGGATCGTGATATGATTCTAGGGCACATCGTACACTCACAAATTAAATTATCGTTGTGGGTAAAGAAATGTTATCCCCAGATATTTCTCCGTACATTTCAAGGTTCCTACAATGTTCTAGGATTGTCAGTGGGGGTGGTGGGTGGGATTGATATCCAATTTGTCCGATGAAACGAAAAATGAGATGATGATGCTTGCTTGCTTGCGTATGAGAGGAACGAGGGTTATTTAGCGTAGAGCGGCATCAAACGGTAAAGTACCACTGTAGATCAAATAAAACATGTGGGCGCAGGGTTTCAATATCCAAGGTTTTTCATCGAAAAAGCTTCCAGAAAGATTCGAGAAGCTATTCTCGTATGTCTTCTCACAAAAATTGACTTGAAGGCTTCAATGTTCCAGAGCTTATTAAGTGGTATGATTGGTCGATTCTATAGAACTGGCCACGCAAATAGAAACAATATATCAAGTCCCCGAAGTGAGTACTTTGCAATATCCAGTGAGTTGGTTCGTAACATACAGATTAATTAATTAGATGGGATGGATCTTGTTGACAAGAAATTAAATCATGATCATGGATCAGGGAATTCTGACTAGACGCAACCGTATAGCCACCAAAGCCAGTATTCTTGTTTGGAAGACTATAGGTACCTACCTATCTGTCTGTTGGCATCAGTATTCAAACAGGTTGATAACAATATGGAAGAATGGTGCCATGCTTCCTGGTGCCTTGTCGCCGGAGCGGAGAACATGCGATGTTTGAAAAGCGTATGCGTATTTCAGTAGCTCGAAAGGGTCTTACGATATGTGTTGACGCAATGGTGTATGAGATATAACCGGCTCAGCTTTTCTTCTTAGGGGCTGAATACTTCTTGAGACTTTACTCGTACAGTCGTGCTGAAGTTATCGTAACCTTCCTCAATATCTTGAAGGATCTTCCTAGATGCCCGTAGCTGCATCGAATGATGCCAAGTGAGCTAAATGCAGGTATTGATATTACATATGTAGAAGCAGGAGGGTTCTTTTGGCGTTACATTGCTGAATGCCGTTCTCTTGGCCGCATATCTCGCCGTTTGGAGATTCAAGAAGTAACTGAGCTGGCAGGTATATCCCTAAAATAAGATAGAGTACATGTCGCCGAGTGTATATTGAGTCGTATCAAATACGCGGATGCCATGGATTGGGATGATTTCATATCCATTCAAGGAAAATAACAACCCATCGTTAGCAAGCAAGAATGTCATTCCCAGATATAGAAAGTACAGACAGTGGGACCTGCCGTTTGAGCGTTTATTTTTATTTTTAATTAGTCATCGGCGTGATTATGTATGATGTCCACATTGCATGAGAAAAGATTAAGCAGGTCTGAGGTTTCTTGGTAATGTAACTATCGGGCAATCTTTCTCTAAGTACAGGAAGATACGAATGTACATATCGTATGAATCTTCATTTATAACAGTCACGAGCTCATTGTTGTCTCCACAATTGGAAATGCTCGAACAAATCGGTCCCGTAGACCGTATTTTATTTTCGGTTCTCTCGTCACCCCTTTCACGCAAATCCGCGGAGAAAAAGAGAAAGAAGAAATAATTATAAACGTTGAATGTGTACTGAAACTGGGCTTACGTTGTTGTGCCAAAATGGGGTCTAAAACCGGCGTGGGAAGGGCCTTGCATATTGATTTTCCCCGAGAATCCAATAGAAGGAAAAAAGAAAATTTGTAGAGAAGAGAAGAGAAGGGAATTGCTTCTAAAGTTCGATATCGTTCTTAATGTGGTTACAAAATGGTACCCCGGATACGAGATTGAGACAAGATGTTTTAATTTTCTATTTCAATCTAAGCCTTGACGAATAAGCATTCGAGGCTTTCTTTTCTTCTCAACTAGATTCACCCAAGATGTCCACAGAGATTTTCCTTACTCTTGCCAAAACATCACATCTCAATTCGACAGCACATCCTGAGTCTTTCAAAGAGATTATCTCATGCTCGCAAACCCCACTTGCGTTGGTGCATTGCAGAGTTAACGCTTCTGCGGAGTACATGAAGCTGATCCTTCCTTGTCGTATAATTTACGGTATAACCTCAACTTGCATCGTGTATTGAATGACTGTGGAATAACAAGGCTATCTCCTGTGGATGGTCAATATCTGAATCTAAACGCGTTCCCGTTCCAGAATTTATCCCATAATAAGGAACGTATGAGATGAATTGAGTGATTGGATCTATGCCAATAATTAAAAGCTCAGGAAAACCGAGCACAACCTTGCCATGGTCACTCACTCCCCCTGGTTCAACAATTTCTATCTCACTTCCTACTTTTTCTTCCGCTGTCTTCCTATGGCGGGAGCAAGGATCTACTCTTCGCATTCGGTCCCCGTACCTGATTTACTCAATTTTCCAATTCTTCAACCTAACCTGCCAACCTTCTTGGTTTTATAGGTTTCTTACAACTCCAGTATTAGCTATCCCGTAGCTGGTACGCTTAATCCGAATCCCGAGCATCCTGCCTTCAAAAGTTCAGAAGCTATTTACCAACTAATAAGCTAGGACGGATGGAAATAATGAAAAGGACGATCACGAATCTCTGTTGTGGGGCGTACGACCTTCTTGATGATGAAACAATCTCGTTGCCCTTGCCTAGAGCTGAGGGCTGAGGAAGAATTTTCTATCAGGGCTTCCAAACATCGTATCATGATCTCCAAGTACCAAAACAACGCCCGCCAGATCCTGCCACGCAGCCCGACTTGGCTGCACTGCACAGAGCGCGACTTGTACCGAGGTACGCCAAAGCTACAGATCCTTCTTCGTCCGTTGTTTTTAAACTGCGTGCATATTGACTGGCTGATGAGTTGACGCTAACTCACTTGACACTATTATTCATGATACCAAGACCAACCTACCAATATTGTATGTCATCTCAGGCGGTTAGGTCTTCAAATGTTTTATTTACTGAGAATCAAAACTGAAATCACTAGAATATCTATAATCTAGAAATAGAGGAAATCATGCTCCGGACAGGACACGGAATCAGCGGAACTATTTGATCGTTTAAAAATAACCTTTCTTTAGTAATCCAATTTACCTTCTTGTCGGGTAGGATCATCCAAGCAACGCCAGGGCCGAGGATTAGTTCAAGATTAATCTCAGAGGTCTAATCAGCAAAAGACGATTTCTGCCAAACCAAGAATCCGATAAAAAATAACCGAATTTAATGCTTCGATCCTTCTCCCCTGAATACAAGGAAGCCCCATGATTAACATGGGTTATACATTCAATAGGGAGGTCTCACCTCGTAATCTGTTGAAGTAATCCAAGTCATCGACTAATCAACAACCTGGATGAGCAGACAAGGCGAAACATCAATGCTGCTCTTTTGGCTTACATGCCATGAAAATTACATACAATGCAGGGAATATAGCACATGGGGCAAGCATCAGCTTTCTTTTGATGGGCGGGATTTGCTATTTCTATTGGTTGAGTTATGAAGGAGGTTTGAGCCTTATGACGGAAGGTTCCTGACTTCCTTGAACGGTTATGCTGATCGATACGACGGCGTTTTTTTTTTGTTGAAATAGGATAGGGAATGGTTGTCCTTGCGCTTGGACAGAATGATAGGCAGGCTCAGACAGGCTTAAACGTGAATTGAATGGTCGTGCAAGAAATAAAGACGTGCAAATACGATATTAGCATCATTTCTTCAAAAGGCATGTAATATGATGGACGGTAGATTGGGACAACATCGAAGAGGAGTCATATCTCCTGAGTCCTGAGTGAACATAGCCGTTCTCAGGTAGGATTGAGATTGAGAAGCAAGAGGGGAAACTCTGTTTTGATTACTCTATCGAGGTTATCGATGCTGCATCTTCGCTCCACTATGGTACAGGATGTGATGGGAAGGGTAGAAACTCCGTACATACAGGATGGATTCAAGCGTAAATATGCTTCTCGTCCCAAGTGACCTCCAGGTGATCCATGGCGAATGCTCTCCAATACTGATATTTACCTATTAGCTCCATCTCCGAAGTCCGACTGCGATTAAAAATGGCACGTATACACGAGAACGTTTCTCATGGTCCATTATCGCTCTTCTTATCTCCATATAATCTTGCTGCATGAACTCACTGTCTAGTTCCCTTGTATTTATATCTAACCTTATCCATCTTTCCAAGCGCGTCATGCTACACCCAGGTAGCCTGTAAATAATAACCCTGCTTGCGAGCTGGGAAGATGCGTTACACAGACTACTGGAAAAGAATAGCTAGCAGACCAGCACGAAAAAAAAACTGTGTGATAATTCATAGATAGAGTACAAGATTGAGATATCTATCTATCTCTATCTTCCGAATGTAATCAAAGCCTCGCAGACAATCACATTTTCCCCGAGCGAAACATTGAGAATCGCTTCATTTCGACGCCAAGCATGAGGACGAGGGAACGAGAGAGCACTGTGCCGATTTGGTACTTGCGAAGACCCGAGAAGGGCTGGGAGATGGGTCTGTTCTAATTACATGTGGTCTCGTGAGTGTTTCTTCTGCAGAGCAAGTCAGTCGAACTGGTGGTCGGTATACTGGATGCACAGATTGAAAATTATTTTTCGAAGGGGGGGGGGGGGAGAAAGTGTTGCTTGCTCTATGTGCGCGAGGGGTAATGATTTATAATTGGATCCCATTGATATCACCGTGTGTGCCAACGAAGCAAAATGTTTCGTCGGTTCTGATTTCATGATTGATTCCCAATGAAACGTTAGATGCCATGTTCCTACTTTTTCTACCTAACCTGACTGTCACCGTCCCCCTGGTGACGAATGTGACCACGAGACCTCCTTTATCACAGGTGAACAGCGTCTAAATTTCTTACGGCGCGATACTGGAATACTTTCGGGGGGATTCGGTTGGTTGTTGATGGAATGGGATAAGATGGGATTACTGAAATGGAGAATGCTGTGGCAGTGAAATCAAGACAGGGGAGGAGAAATTGTAGTCTGCAGCGAGTAACATCTGTAGCACTTCATACGGATGTTTCAACTCAACATGTTTTTTAAATCCTAAATTCATTGATTAATCTCTTATATAATTTATTACAAAAGAAATATCATCGAATACAAAGATTAGAAAGATTTAAGAATAAATATAAATATCAAAAATTATTTTGAGTTGATAAATCCATCTAAAATGCTATAAACATCACTGCACTGTACTTCACTGCACTGCGCAATTGACTGTGTAAATGATGAGACGGTGAGACAACCTGTTGGTCTTCCTCCTGGTCCCTTGTTCTTGGGAATTTGAGGGGAGGGGGGATTTGCTGGGCTTCAGATCCCAATCGCGATGTATGCACGAAATAGTTGTGTACGAATGATGTTGACTTTGGCTTTTGCATCTTTTCTATTTGCTCACGATATACGGTGCTCCAGAAATAAGATGGAATATTGTTATTGTATAGCCCCAGAATCCTAATGCTTATTGACGTCTATATTTCCATTTGAAGCAATTGATCTTGGGTTCTAACCTGCTTTGACTTTGACGTACGTGTTGAGATTACTCACTCGAGTTCATCACATCTACTTCGAGTACAGTCGAATACATATTGCTCTCATCGTGCCATCGTGCCATGGATTTGTAACCTGCTCCTTCAGCCATCCCACTCGTAGTCAGGATAAACTTATCACTTGTACCCAGCTATCTAACTTCTACCATTCAATTTACGAATTGTTTCTATTCCGAACAAATCATCGAGAGCCTTGTTTCTTGTATCTCGGCACTCCAACTTCGATCGACATACGCTCCAACGGACAAGACGGCAGGAAGCTCAAAGTCAAACCAAACATTAAGGCTTAACCTTTGATTTTCGTATCTTGACCTATCTGCCCCTTACGAATCACATCTTTGCAACAGAGACAAATTATATAGCGATTTACAACACTCCACTTATCACATGCACAAGGCGTGATCAACCAGCAACTAAAGCTGTCAGAAGTTAAAAGCCACCAGCTCGTCTCGTCTCATCTCATCTAATCTCGCCTCGTCTCGAAAAGAGCCCTCGATCCATCGTTAAGAAGGAAGGGAAGACCTAGCGATAGAAGCATTGGAAGACGTGAAGAAAGAAAGAAGCCGCAGCCAAAGATACTTTTCGGAAACGAATGAGTGTGAAAATCCCCAAGTAAAACATCTGGAAAATAGCTCTCCACTTCAATCATTTGATATCCATAGAAAAGCGAAACCATTCTGGCGCATGGGCTGCTGATTGTACGACGTGCGAAAGTTCCAAGCTACCTAGTACTTGACGGCAATTGATGGGGTATCACGGATTTACCGATTCATACATTAATCTATCTAGTATCTCCAGCTACCCACCAGATACATTCCAAGAGCAAGCAAAATTCCACACAAGAACTCCACTACACACACCACACACCACGCACCACGCGCTACTTATTCAATCTTGATTGATTGACTGGCTGGCTGCGACATATCATATTGGACCCAAAGCTTTCGATATTACTTATTTTGGGGCCTACCTCCACGAGCTGGATAATTTTCAAAAATTACGGAGTAGCGAGCAATTCCTATTATCAATTTGTTTTAAGGCCAGCTCGCAGCGCGCCGCAAAGCCTCAAAGCACGACCAGCAAAACCTGGAAACTGTCATTCCAATCCCTGATGATCAATCGAGTGCAAAAGTTAAAAGTATTAAGGTCTGTTGGGTAGCGTCTTTCATT
Source organism: Botryotinia narcissicola (assembly GCA_004786225.1). Lineage (NCBI taxonomy): Eukaryota > Fungi > Ascomycota > Leotiomycetes > Helotiales > Sclerotiniaceae > Botryotinia > Botryotinia narcissicola. The sequence continues at coordinate 1,328 of PQXJ01000494.1, read as the reverse complement.
ACTACATTAGTGTTCAGAGCATCGACCCTAAGCAGCCTTAAATCAGCCTGACCATTCGGATTCTTTGGCTTCTATCGACTGGTGTATCTTAGCTAGGCATCTCAGCCGTCTATCTATCATCACTTGAAGATATCACTACAGCTACCTAGGTATACACATTATATACGCATTATATACGCATTATATACGCATTAGATATACACTTCATACTACAGTGTACACTTCATAAACTACACTTGACGCTACACTTGATACCTACTAGGTACCTAGGATTCCTCAGCGAACCAGCAAATCAGCAACCCAGCAAACCCACAACCGCAACCACAATCACAACCACAAATCCACAAACGCTTTCTTCCACTGAACGAACGATTTCTTGGGCACTAGCAAGCCATTGAAGTAATTTGGTTCTTTAGTGGCTCTCCAATATCATAGGTACCGAGTGAAGGGAAAACTTGGGTCTGAGATTAATCATTCATTGATTCGTACACACCAATTACTCACTATTTCCAAACCTCCCTAAGGCTTCTAAGGGTAGTAAAAGGGAAAAAAAGAAGAAAAAGTACGAACGTTGTTAGGGTTAATAACGTTTGGACTGAGAATACTAAGGAGAGTAAGAGAGGGGAAGAGAAATCATCATCATCATCATTATCATCATCATCCTTATCATCATCATCATCATCATCATCATCATCATCATCATTATCATTTCCAATCATCACTCCTCATTTCTCAATTCTTCATTCATTTATTATTCATTCAATTACTACACGCGGAAAAAGTCCTCATCATTTTTGACCTCACTCCTTTCTTTGTTTCCTGATACAGATCCATCATATCATATCAATTATCAAATTTACATTCCTTTCCTACGAGAAGAATCCCTCGAATGATAAAGCGAGCGACATAAAGATATCACGAAATCTCTTCTTCTTCATCCACTTTCAACTGTTAAGAATTGAAGACGGACGAGCCGGAGAACAAAGGGAAGAAGAAAAGGCACCAAAACGAATAATTCAATCCATTACACAATCCAATATAATTCTTTCATTCTTTTCATTCTTCTCTCCGTATCCTTCATTTTCCATCTCCGAGGGGGGAAATCGAAAGGCAGAGAAAAAGACCAGGGGAGAAAAGGGCAATTTACAATTTACCATCGAAATCCGAGAATTCAATCGAAATTCCAATTCCAATTCCAATCCACATCCACATCCACATCCTCATTACATTGCCTTTACCTTCCATATTAGCTCTTGAGCATAATCACCTACTGCACCAAACCGTCGGCTGTCCCCCGAGTTTTTATTATATTTATTTTTATAGTTATT
>PQXJ01000493.1:0-26911 GCA_004786225.1 Botryotinia narcissicola | reverse complement strand
CACCCCCTCTCCCCTCCACCCCTCACTCCCCGCCATCACCTCCACCGCCCTCTCCACATACATCCTCGTCTCCCATTCCCTGCCCGCCACACTATACGCCAACGCCGCACTGCGATATCCATCCCCAATATGACTCTCTAGTCCTTCAAGTTTATACAATTCAATAAGATACAGCGATTTCGCGATGAAATCTACCGGGGGAAAAGGGGATGAGGAATTATATTCGAGAGCAGATTGCAGGGAGAGGATGCTGAGAATGAGATGGTTGGAGTGTTGGCGTTGGGGCACGGGCACTAGACAGTGTGGACAGGTGCAGTGGAAGCCCCAGGAGTGGTGGAGGGCGGAGCGGCGAGATCCAGAGGGGATGAGGGGGTTGGTGTCTGTGAGGGGGGATTGTTAGTGAGGTTTTTTGGAAGATTAAAATCTCTTTCCCGCGAATCTTTCGAAAAAAGTGAAATATCGATGGGGAAAATGGGGACACGTACAAGTAATAGTAACTTCCTCGCCCACCGCAATTTCCCTCCCCGCAACTGTATAATGCATCAGTGTTCTTGCGTTGAAATAATAGTTTGCATTAGGCCTGCAATCGTGATTTAATCGCGCCGTTTCAGGAACCACAATGCTGTGTTCTTGCCCGAGGAAATCCTCTCCAAAGGTATTGGTGTTGAGACGTCCGATGATGCCTTCGCCATTGTGCAGCTGGCGATGCGGTTCGTGCGCTGCGAGGAAATAGAGGAGGTTCGAGGTGGAGGGGGGGAGTTGGGTGGCGGAGAGCGAGAAGAGAGATGTGTGGTTCTGAGGGGAAGAGGAAGAGTTGTGGGATCGGGGAAATGCGGAGTTGTGATAGATTCCGATGGTGGGATAGGCGAAGAGGATGGTCCCGCGTTTGATGGGGCGGGTGGCTATTACGCCCATTCCTCTGCCGGGAAGTTGGCGAATTTCGAAGGGTGCGGGGTTTGAGGAGTTGTAGAGGGGTTGGAAAGGGAGCGAGGAGGTGAAGGCGGGGAGAGAGGCAATTCTGGAGGCGATCTTTGGGGTGGTGAGGAGAGAGATGCCGCGGCCTGAGGCGAAGGTTGTGGATGTGTAGACACAGAATTGAGGAGTTTTAGGGGATGTCGAGGTTATGTTGGAGCAGACGGGTGGGTATTGCCATGGGGAAGGTGTTGATGATGTGGACAAAGTTGTATTGGATTCATTGCTGTTGATGGAAGTAAGCTGTGAGGATTTACTTGGGTAATGTTTGTTCGGTGATAATTCGAGATTTGAAGGACATATAGAATATGAAGACGAGAGAATTGAACTCGGACATTTTGCATGTGATAGAGAATCTAGGATATCAAATTGAACACTTGCTTTCGCATTGGAGAATGCTATCACTGATGTTATCGCAATGAGTGATGAAAAATGCATTTTGTATGTTTAAAAATCAATCAACTAATTGAAAAAAACAAAAAGAAAGTCGAGTACAAAGAGGTATGTGTACATAATGCAAGATAATATATCGAACTGCTTCATTCAAAACATCTCAAACTGTCAATTCGTCGGTCCCGACGCTGAAGGTCTGTTCTGCCAGTCTCACAGGGCTGAAAAGTATATCTTGTTATCAGTGAAACATCAATGCGTGAACCAAAGATGGTGACTTTCCATCAAAGGTTTCCGGATGCCCAGACTTTGACAATCAACTGAGCTTTTAGTCTCCGTACAATAAAGTTTCATACTGTTTGTTCCTGAATTGGCGAAACTTGAGCCACGTCTTGGATACTGGGAATTCTCATTTTATAACACTGGCTCTGATTTTCAATGAAACTTCTCGGAACAAGCTGCCCTAGGTATGGGCTTGTTTTCTTTTATATATCAATGCGTAAAGCTTGTTTTTGGATTATGGGGAGAATCGAGACTTTCTCAATCGATTTCGAATCAAGGATGAAGCTTGAGATGAGGAGATGAGGAAACTTGAGACGGTCAAAGCAATACGGAGTGAAAATGTGAGGGATCTTGGGGAAAGCTCTTTTTCGTGCCGAATGAGTAGAAAGTATCAAAACTTTCAATGCAAATAGTCTGCCTCCACGGCAGTGGCCCTCGGAGAGCCAGCGGAGCGTCATGTCTAAGCAGATAGATACAGAGAGTTCTTAGTATACCTAGGTAGTTTTTGTTTCTATCCCTCCACTAATCAGCTCTAGAGCTTTTGGAAAATCAGTAGAGGATCACTTATTATGCAAACAGATGTAAAGAGTTCTGAACATAATTCCCGCCTCCACCTCCCTCGCCCACCAACCCTGAAGCCGTCGGAGAGCCAGCGGAGCGTCATTCATGATGCAGACGGATACAGAGAATTTTGAGCATAGTTTCTGCCTCCACCTCCGAGAGCCAGCGGAAGGTCATTACTTATTTCTATCATAAGCCTTCTTCTGATAAATCTGATTGTTTGATATTCGGTGTAAAGGCATCAGATCCAAATTGGTTGCTGGAACACAGTCATTGTTATCGAATGGCGATACTTTAACAACTAAGTTAAAGTACGGTAGAGATAAGAAGATAGTTTCAATAATAAATGTTTAGGAATTGGAAGACAATGGAATTTAGAGAGATCACGTTTTGTGTTGGATGGGATGAAATTGGGTGAGATGGTATGAGATGTTATCAATTCAAGCTTCCATGACGATACCATTTTCTTTGATTGGGTAACCTACATCAGCTACATCACCACTCCAATTCCTACTCAACAATCTTTTTTAATCATGAAGTTGGAATAAACCACCAAACACATAAATCTCTACAAAGTGTACCAAAAATACCAATGTATGGTCGTTCGATTAAATCAGCAGCCATTTTCCGCAATATCATCAAAACTTCTTCCAATACTCAAAGTCTCAGCTGTACCAGAACAATGACTAGCAACTCCCCACCAAAATTCCCTCTACCAAAGATTACACCACTTCCGCGATCCCTCTATCCAACGACATTCAATTTTGCCCCTTCGGATTTCCATCGACAGGATGAGTCCCCAGATACGGAATGGTATTCTCAGCCGAGATTTGTTCAGCACATTGATGATGGCGCTATAGCCATGTTGAAACACTACTATTCGAGCTTCATCACGCCCAAATCATCGGTTCTGGATATCTGTTCATCGTGGGTTTCGCATTTACCTTCGTCACTCAAACCAAGTACGATGATAGGAATTGGGATGAACGAAGCAGAAATGCAGAGAAATGAACATCTTACCAAGTATTTTGTCAAAGATTTGAATCTCGATCCAAGATTGGAGGGGGTGGAGAATGAGTCAATGGATGTGGTGATTTGTAATGTCTCGGTGGATTATCTAACTCAACCGATTAAAGTTTTTGAGGAGATGCATAGAGTGTTGAAGGAGGGAGGGGAAGCTCATATGGCGTTTAGTAATCGATGTTTTCCGACAAAGGTGGTGGGGAAATGGATGAGGATGGATGATGAGGAGAGGAGGAAATGGGTAGGAGGATATTTTTGGGCCAGTGGGGGATGGGAGGATGTGGAAGAGGTGGTCTTGAAGGAGGGAGGTGGGAGTGGATTCTTGGGATTGAGAGGTTATGAAGATCCGGTGTTTGTTGTGAGAGGGAGGAAGATGAGACGGGCTTGAGAGGGGGGAGGGGGAGACGGAGGGGGAGGTGTCATAATAGGTATTTGTGGAGGGTATAGATTCGACAATGGATCGTGGCAGAGAAGAATGGATAATCATTTTGAGATGTGAATATCTGGTCGGTGTGGTGAGAGGAAGAAGTATCGATATATGAGGCGGGATTGAGTGAGGGGCTGTATATCAATCGATGTTGATAGTGTGAATGGTGTAGCTTAATAAAGGTTCATAATGAAACTCTCTTGACAGACAAGAAAACGAGAAGGAATAGATCCAATAAAAGCTCTACATACGAACAGAGTATCGCTGTAACGGGACCGATATACAATCCGAGAAATCGAATATTAAGGAGGATTTAAGATTCCGAATGCTCGATTGTGATTGATGGATTCTCGGGTGAGCTTCGGAAATGGTTCGTTCATTTGTTTACTCACGTTATCATTCATTTGAAGGCGGGCCAGGGGTTGAAACAACGATGAAAATTGAGTTTATAATTTGTCTCGATAAATAAGATGCATTGTCTCATTGTTTCATCATCATCATCTACGTAGGTAGGTATTCGAAGATTTTCAATTTATCATTCTATTCATTTGACGATGGATGCTATTCTGGGTGTAAATGTTGGTTGTTGATCGTTGGTAGAGATATCATATCATGTCAAGGCTACTAGTAGAATCTGATAAGGTTAATGGCTCCACGTGCACTTTCCAGCATGCTGGGCTGGTATGGTAATAAATGCCCAACTGAAATCCTCCACATACACAAAACCACACAGAACCATAACCCTACACAACATTTGTCAGACAACATTGACATGACATGAACAACAAGATTGGGCTCAATGCATAGAATTCGACGACTCGATCATTTCATACGATTGTCTGGCTGCAGTTCCTCTCTATACCATCTCTTCATTCCATCATATTCCACCATGTCTTAATAATGTGCTTACATCTGGGTATACTGGACGAGGGTGAGGATTTAACCTTAACCTTGTCTTCGTGAAATCCTTCTCTTGTCATGTTACATTCGCAGGAAGCATGCACGATATTCTATTTCTACACGTTTGAATCTGAAATTACTTGATTTTACCAATCATCAAGTTATGATTGATATTAAAACCATGACCTCGGGATTCTCTGGGGCTACGCCACCTCCATAATTCAGCCATACTTGCAAATTTCCACCGTTGTCGTCTTGTCAACATCGGAAGGGTTCGTCCATTTCTCCAATTTCGTGCAAAAGCTTATACTCTGCCTTGCGAACTTGACAAAGTTTCACATATATGGATACGAAGATGCTGAATCTGTACCGAAATCAATACTTACCAGCAAAAGAAACTTTCGCTTACCACTCGTCGTCGTGCTTCTAATCAATTAGAGTTTGCGAAAGTGGATGGGAAGTCGAGACTTCGATCGATTCGGACTATATTTAAGAGCGAATATCTTCAAGATTAAAGCTCCTGGATTTTCGAGTCAGGTACATGAGAGGGTCTCTAGAAGTCCCTTTGCTTTAGATTGCGTTGGTCGCGGTATATAATTCACCTTTGTGGAATTCACTTTTTCATGGCCGCAGACTTTACTATTCGGTCGTTGTGGAAGGCCGAAGGACTTTTTATCCCATGAGTCCGAATCATTATTTGCCTATGGCCAATCACAATCACGAGGCCCCAGATTCGCAGGATGACATCGAAATGAAGGATCAAGGAAAGGAATCGCACTATTTTCCCAAGACAGGCCATGAAGAACCCTCATATACTGTCCATACGATCGAAATGGAAGACCAAAGAATCGAATTGCATGAATTTTCCAAGACAAATCATGATAAAGAAACTCCATATACTTTCCATACAATCGAGATGGAAGACGAAGAAAAAAGACCATATCCCGTTCGAATGGATTCGCTACGATCAAATCGCTCTACGAAATCTGAGCATTCCGAGAATGGGAGAAGTCTTCCAACAATCAGGCCATTCGACACACAGGAAGAGAACCTGGTGGGGAGTTTGGAACCAAGTCACCATCACCAACATCATGATGGTATTTTCTGGCGCTCACCAATCTTGATGGGTGGGAATTTATTGATTGGAGTTATTGCTAGTATTGCTCATCATGTATTTTATAGTTGCATGGTTGGAAAACAAGTTGGAGATGATATTTCTCAACAGTGGACTTTGAGGTAAGTTCTTCCAGTTGCGTCAACATCTCTTAGCAATACTTCTCAGTTCTTATCCCTTATTTCTCAAACTTCATTCCCAGTCTCTCAGTTCTAACACAGGAATATCTGGACTAACATAAAAACTTAGATATGGAACAACCTTTGCTTTTGTTTCGCAAGTATGTCTCGTCAGCTCGGTTGGATTTGCTTATACACAATGGCTTTGGAAATCCTTGTACCATAAGGATACTAAAGTATCTGTTCATTGTCTCGACGCTGCTTTCGTTGCCGATACATCCGTTTTATCAATTCTGAATACAGAAATGCTGTGGAAGCTTAAACTGGGATCTTTACTTGCGATAGTTGCATGGTTAGTCTATTTTGATTTTGATATGCGTGGCATATTTCAACGTTACTTGGGTCTCCTCTATCTCATCAGCTTTGCTGTCTCCTCAATCTGAGCTCGAGAAGTGAATCCACAAAATTGTGACTGGTTATCATGAAAGCTTTATACTCACTCTAATATAGGTGTCTACCCATTGGCTCTCTGCTTACTCCTGGTACACTCTACGTTGTACCCAGTACCAAATCCATTCATACATACGCCAATGTCTCTTCCCTCGACATGTATGGTCATGATCAACCTGCAAGATTTACATACTCGGCGCCCGTAAATGTTACAGATGGTGTACAAAACGAACTATTTCTTGGCCCACGAACAATCATTACACGTTTGTCAACTGCCACTGCAACGCAAGGAAAAATTCTTTCAATAAATGCTCCCTTCTCGAATGCAACATATGACGTACAGTTTTACGGACCTATTGTCAAATGTAACGAAGCTGATTCAACTACTGCTACGATCATACAAAGTCTTCGAGATGAATCTGTCGCCAACATCACAGGATCAGTAACAGAAGTATCAAATTATTACTACGCTTTTGTTCCTAACCTAGAAAATTATGAAAATAGCTCATCGCCCAACCACGGCGTTACAGTAATCCCTCAAGCCCGACTTCAACAACCTCAAAATGCTTCAAATCAACTCTGGATGGGTTATTCAAGATACACTCGATCAAAATCCTTTCAAACGGAAAATCACTACACAGTTTGTACACTCTACAACGCATCCTACAATATCAACATTAATTTCGAAGAAGGAATTCAAACCGTCTCATCCAAATCCCTCTCCGTCCTTAACTCAGTCCCTTATCCCGATATCAACACTCCCCTCTCCAACTCCCTCATGGTTCAACATGCATACTCAGCTTATATGTGGTCAATTGCCGATTTGATGGTTGGCACAATGGGTATTTTCCAAGCTGCTCCTTCAACTCCCGGTCTTCCTATTACATACTTCTCAGAAATCACAACGCAGATCGCTCATACATCTTTACTTGGTAGCTCGGATTTGGACGCGTTTTTTGAAAGAAAGAGTAATGATCCTTTGGGGAATAATAGCACGGCGATCAGTGATCAGAGGGCACAGGACATTAGTTTAGCGGGAAATGCGACTCTGGAAGAGTTGGTGGAGGAATTGGCCTGGAATGTTACCTGTGGATTTTTGAATAGTAATTTATTGTCGTATGTTTCCTTTTTCGCAATTCTCATCACACTACTATCAGAGAGAAGAAATGCTAATCAACATATACAGCCCTTCCGTGAATACTTCAGTCCTCTCCACAACATCCATAAACATCTACGCCTACCATTCCTCAACTCTTCTCGTCTCCTACGGAATAGCAATATTCGTAGCGCTTATTGCGAATTCCCTGGGCGCATACGCATATCATATCAACGGACGTTCGCATAACAAAAGTTTCTCGGCTATATTGGCAGCAACAAGGGATAGCGAGTTTGGAAGACTGTTACCTGGAGGAGTGAGAGGGAAAATCCCATTACCGGATTGGGTATTGGAGACGCAGTTAAGATTTGTGGATGTGGACGGTGGTGGAGTCGATAAGGGTGGGATGGGGGGGAAGAAAAGGGGAGGGAGAGAGTTTAGAGTTGTGGGGATGAGGAAAGGGTATGAGGCTAGAATGGGGAATGACTCGGGGGGAATGTTTACGGAGGGGTGATGGATTATGATTTGGGATTGATATACATGGCGATTTGAAATTTGGACTTTGAAGATTTTCAGCGATGGAGTTGCGGTTGGGAGGTGGAGATTTTAAGTACAGTATCCTGGGGTCTTTGATACTTACACAGGAGCTATAGGAGTTCATATTTGAAGCGTCTAGACACATGGATAGATTTACGTGAAGTTATATAATGATTTCCAAAGACTGATTATTCGCATCCTTGTCAATTTTTTCAGTAGCCATTATCATATGTCACTTGCGTATAGCCCGAATATCCCGAATCATGTCACATAATATCACAACACAACACGTCACAACATAAAATTCAATGCAACCATCACAACCATCTATCTCGCTCACAATATCCCAAATTTTCCAATTCAATTTAATTCAATTCATTTGAATAAAATCCCTGTCAAAAACACTAGATAGGTAGGTACCTACCCCAATGTAATATTACCAAGTAACGCAATATCTCCTGTCTGCCCTGCTGGCCTGGTTTCGTGAAAATGTAAGATCATCCTGGAATTCGCAAGTACGGTGGTGCGGTGGTACGGTAATATAATCTTGTTGAGTTGGTTTGAGTTGACTTTGGCGGCTTGGAGAGGAGTATTGTTTTTCTCATCTCCGAAATTTGGAGAGTTTTTTGGAGTGGAGTGGAGTGAAGATGGAGATGGAAACCCAAAATGAAGAGCCATCCATCATTCCATCCATCATCCATAATTTATTCAAAGCAATCCTTCCCTCCTCAAAATCTCCTCCTGAGTAAGCTGTCTCGCATCCTCATCAAACCTCTCTCCTCCTTCCTCCTCAAAACCTCCTTCTCCCTCTCCCTCCTCCTCTCCAAACCCCTCTTCAATCGGACTCAAAAGCGTAGCTCGCATTCCTCCTCTCCCACCTCCCCCATTCACGTCCACATCCACATCCGCAACATATCCCACAACCTCCCCCTCCCCATCTCCTCCATCCGCATCCAACTCCGCATCCTCAAACCCACCCACCGCATGCGTAATCGGACACTTCGGTCCTCCTAAAATATTCTCCGTATCGTCGAATACGAACCAGCGGGAGCCGACTCCTGCACTGCTGGTTTCTTCTTGTGCCCAGCCGCCGTCGATGTAGTCGGGGTGGGGCTCGCCGTTTGCGCCCCAGATGTAGGAATCCTCATCTTCGTCTTCATCATCATCATCGACTTCTTCATCATCCTCAATATTATCATCACCCTTATCATCTCCCTCTTCATTTTCACTTCGATCCTCACTCTTCCCCACCCCCTCACCCTCCTCCTCCTCCTCCCCATCCCTCCACCCCCTCACCCTCTTAACAACCTCGAAATCCCTCACCAACTCCTCTAAAAACCCATCGATCTCGTCGTTTTTCAATAAATCTTCTTTACGTGTTGGCGGAAGCGTAGCCCGGATTTCGTCCAGTGAGGCGGCGCTGTACCATCCGACGGGTTTTTTCGTGAGGTCGCGCACGGGGAAGGGGATTGCGGGGTTGTGGTGGGGATTGGAGAGGGAGGAGGAGCGTAGGGGACGAGTGAAAGGGTGGAGGGGGGTTGGGAGGAGTGGGAATTTCCCTCGTTGTATGGCGCTTAGGATGCGTGGGGTTTCCTGGATGATGGATTCGGATTGGGATGGAGTGGCACCGGTATCTTTACCATCACCAGCACCAGCAAAGTGCGATTGCGAAGGAGCACGAACGGTAGAAACAGAAGCAGAAGCGCTCGAAACTAAAGGTAAATCCTCACTCTTCACCCCCATCTCCCTCAACATCTGCTGGATTTCCTCAGGTGTCTTCTTCACCATTCCCATGGGCGCACCAATCTGCATTTCTTTTCCTGATCCGGTCTTTACATTTTTGAAATCCTTTGAAAATGCACCCTGCATCGTGGGGAAACTCGTGAATCCAAAAGATGAGGAAGGGGAGGAGGAAGGTGCGGTTTTGGGTCTTGTGGGTTCGTCTGCTGATGTGGTTGAAGTAGAGAGTGGGGAAGATCCAGCACCAAAAAGCGTAGAGTGAGAAGATTTTTTTCGAAGAAGTAAACTGGGTTTCGGGGAGATACTGTGGGTGTGTGTGCGCAGGGTGGAAAATGTCTTTTGCATTTTTTGATGCGCGGAAGTGAGGTTGAAGCGGTGTTTGCGAGGAGTTTCGATGGGGAGAGAGGAGGATTGAGAGGGATGGGAGGAGGTAAGTGAGAGGTTGTCGGTTTCGTGCGCGAATGTTACGTGCCGGAGACCGCTGGGGCGAGCGGAATTGAAGAGGTTGGATGAGGAGGAGGGAATGGTGGGGATGGGTGGTGGGGGGGTTGATGGGTGAGGAGGCATTGTGGGGAGAACTTGAGAATAGCGATCTGTGCGACTGATTGCGCCGTTGCGATTGGAGGTGTATTCTTGTAATTCGGAGATGGGAGAGATGGTTGATGGAGTTGATAGATCGGGAGATGTGACGGAGCGAGAAAGTTGGGGAGGAGCCATGGTGAGTTGAGAGTGGTGGAATGGAGAGGTGTGAGAAGGTGAGCAGATTATATGGTGCGAGATTTGTGGGATTTTGGTGGAGGAGCGCGGGTCGGGGATTTTATTGGCCGGGTAGTGAATATCGTCGAGATGGCCGTCTGGTGAAGCGCGGAACACGGTGTCTTCGTTCAGTTCGGGGACTGAGATGGGGAGGTTATGTCCGGCTCGGTAGGATAATGGAGGAGTTGGTCTGGGAGAAGATGGAAGAGGAGGGAGAGGGTGGGAGAAATCTAATGAGATGTTAGTGGATTTGAAGAGATAATTGCGCAGGTGAAATTGGTTACTTGGGGAGTTGGGAGAATACATTTTTCTGTTTTAGCAAGTTAGTATTTAGATCAGGTTAGATAGTTAGATACTCTCGTCGAAGTATGATGAGCTCAGAGAATCAGATCAGGTATAGAGAACAATAAAAGATCCTAGAACTCCTTGTTTACTTGTGCAAGTAGTAGAGGACTTCAATAAGAGAAGACATATTGGCACAACTCTCGTCGAGGAATAATAGGTAAACAGAGTTAGAGAACAAGATAACACAAAGCTAAAACCCTCGAGGCATCCATATACCTCTACGAAGAGTATAGAATCTGAAGATCAAACCTTAACAATAGAACTACTATCGTCGAAGCACGACAAGCCGAAAAAGTCCAGATATCTCATATAATGATGATAAACATGGGGAATAGCTTTCTACTGAGCAAGTGTAAGAAAATTCAAGGACTTGAAAGTATATTGGGGCTACTATCATCGAGTTTTGATGAGCCAGAGAAACTATGAGTTGAATGACAGGCATAAGTAACCATACTACCTTCACCAAAACATAGTAGACTCAAAGACCAAAAACCTATAAATATCAATTCAAACAAGACATAATCTTCAACCTATTCCTAAACTCATATGAAGACTGTGAGGTGTCATATAGAAGAAATAAATAAACCTCAAAGCCTTTTGGTAGCATATACCCAAAGTAACAACCAGAAAAATAGCACAAACTCACCCAGTAAATAATCACCAAATAACCAAGACAACCCCAAACAACAAGATATATCAGTCTTTAAAGACTGAAAAAGAGCTAAAATAAGGAGCAAGCTAATGCGAAGGAAGTGGCTGATATTCAAGTCGTTGTATTGAGAATTTATTGTTATTATGTTAATGCTTAGAAAGAAGAAAGGAAATCCTCCCCACAATTTTCCCTCCGTTAAGATTATCTGAAGGATAAAAGCGGCTGAGCACTGGCTTAATCAAGGCTGAGGCTTAGGTCATTAGAATTGATGATTAAGTTTCCAACACTGAATTCCGATTGAGATATTGGGTTTGGTAGGGAAAACAGGAAATGAGTGAGTTTACAAGGACTAGAGGTTATTATTTCATGATTAGATGATTGAGTATCTATGAGAATGATTTATTTCAGATTCTATAGATATTTTGAGTGTAATTAAGGTTCTAGAAAGTTGTTTTTCATTGTTTGGAAAGAGGGTTGAAATAGTTGTTTGTTTTCTTCAATTTGACAACTCGGGTAATGTGATCACGTGTAGGGGGTAGAATTGTGGACTTGGTTGTCACTTGTCAATATTAGAGTAAGTTTAAATCAGAACTGGTCGTTCCATTGAGTAACCTTATGTTTTCTTTTACGACTTCTTCATTTCTTCAAATGGGATGTGAAGTATACAAGGCTATATTTCAAATGTGGCAAATATATGAGCAGAAAACAGCTTTTGAAAATAACGGACCACTCGAATGAGATAGATTAGAATCGGAGGATGATCAATGAGGAGTGAGCTCATAGTGTATCAACAAATCAACTAGAATAATCTACGCAAGAAAAATCAATGTTACTAATTGATATGATAACCTAATCAAAATTTATTGAAATTGCACCAAGTCTAAGCCCAGGATCATAGAAATCGACAAGTTTCAACTAAATGGATATAATGGACTTAACGACGATTCTCACCTTGTGCAACTTCCAAGCTAAAGTCAAAGAAAAAAGTTCCATTCCGATATTGAGTCTCACGGAGCATGAATAGTCCGTTTCGAAACGTATGAATAAAATGACCTGAAGTGTTAGCAATCTGCGTAAGGCTATGACATCACGCCTCCAGGGCTAGATTTGAACCCCCGAGATAACAGTATTGAGAAACTTCCTCTTGTAAATAAAATTTTGAAACTTCCTCCCTAGTCCACGCGCATCAAGCATGAATCCCCTTAGTGAAGATACTCCCGAATGTATCGCAAATGCACGTAAAATTTGATGATACATCACGTCCCCTAAGCCACAATCCTTCATTCCAAATCGCGAAAATATCAAGATACTCTATTCACATAAGGCCCGACACATAAAGGAGCAACCTCTCATGTCATGGATTACATCAATAGAACAACCAATCTCTCATTCTCCAAATGATATATCGATCGCATGAGTACAATCCTGTCATCTCGTATGACAGGAATATTCTGGCATACCCATTGTATTCTCCAACAATTTTCAGGCGCATGGCTCTATCGTCAATTTTAGACAATTTTGATGTCGTATTGAATTTTCAATAATCTGATTCAACTTTTCTTTTCTCTAACCAGGGTTCTTAATAAGCATGAAACTCAACGTGTCTGCTTAATTTTATTAGGAGATTATGATAGAAATGAAGCGGTTCTTTTGATACACTATTGAGCAAATGTGATTGTCCCTTGGATGCTATCTAAGTCCGTTTATGAGTATGGTACTAGCTATAGGAGGAGGAAGGTTGTATTTTGATTCGCTGTGTGAATGATTGTAGATTTACAGAACAGAATTAGGCGGAACGTAATAGTGTATGAGACCTTTAAGTGTCGGATATGCGAGTCATTCGTAAGAAATGTTAGGAATATTTAAGACATCGATACAAACCCTCGCTAATCTGGTTCCAGCAACTCTGTAGACCTATAGGAGTTGTTTTACCAGATTCAACATCTTTAAAGCTTTCTAATTTGATGTATTCGGAACAGTAGTAAAATCTTTAAAAATAGTGATTAGTCTAATGAGACATCTAATCATTTGACTAATTAGAAGATAAATTGCAAAGATTGCGGTTGACACGCTGTGGACAGTATAAAAACCCGCTCGTTAACTCTCAGATCACGAAAAATTGTTTCATTCATTGACATAAAAAATCCCAAGTATTCCCTCAAACCAAGAAAATATCCCTCGTCGCCCTATTCCTCTCCTTCCCATCCTCGACCAAAAACTCCACTCTCGGCCCTATAGATTCATGATTCCATTCCTCACCGCCATCTTCTTCCCACTCCTCTCCCACCCCTGTACCTTTCCATCCAAAAGGTACCAATCCATGTATTCCCCACTGCAACCAATTTGTACCCGTCCCCGGTCCAGTCCCACGAAGTCCCATTCCTCCATTAATCAGCGGTCGGAAGAACTGTTCTCGAGCATTAATCATCATATATTCCCTCCCATCTCGTACATGCGCTCCTTGATTATGAAAGCGGTCTTTGTACGTTTCAAAACACTTGTTTCTGATATATGGCGAGGGGGTCGTAAACTTGGGGTTTTTGGAGGTAGACGCTGCGGCTTGGGTGCCATGTACTTTTCCATTTCGTAGTCTTCTCTTCTCTCCCTTTTCTTCAGACACGAAAACAATCCTTCGTAGTCCACAGAAATCCTTACTCAAGCCCCCCCAGCAGGAATGACCTCTTTTCACTGGAATATCAAAGCTGAACCCGATGTTTCTCAATTCTTTCCTTATACCCATGTCACCAAATAACAGACGAAGCGCAGAATTTACCGGAAACAAAAGGTTTGAGCAAGGCTGACAAAATTGTGGCTCGAATAAATAAATTTTTTCCAAATCTGCATGTGTATCTGATGCTGGGAAATGTTGGTTCCCCGTTTTGTCAAAAATGTTATGACTTGTAAAATAAACGATATCCTTCTTGAGATTAATGTAGATGCCTGTTGCTTCGTCACCGTGCGTGGAGAGTACACTGAGTCGAACGCCCATTGAGTTGATCTTATCTTGATGACCAGATTCGTTGGACATGCTTACAAGCTCATAAATAGGCAGAGCTAGTGAGCGAGAGACGGAGCAGACATGTAATAGCGGAGGTATGACAGAAATGGGTGTCAGAAAGAGAGGAGTCTTATTCTTGGTATCGTTGTACCTTCGACTCGAGCAACCAGGCGTCCAATGAGCAATGATTGGTATGATACGCGATTTTTCAGTTGCAGAAATGGCGGCAAGCTTCCAAATCTCTGTTTGAATCTCGACTGAAAGCAGGGCAAATTGGTGAAATACTGTGGGGGCCATGATCTGCTCCGAATTTGAGGGCAAGGTATTTTTCATGTGTAAATTATGGCACTGGCTACAATTTTTGCTTAGCAGTCGAGTATATTCTACACTCTGTGTCGGTAGACTCCTGTGGCAACAAATTCTTCTTATGAACCGCCTGCGCGGCCCGCGAGGAGTAGGCGGCACTGTGGATTTGCGGGGGGTCCTTTTTCGTCTTGGCATCGAAAATTGATGGTTAATTAGTAAGAGGATAATCTGCAAGGCGATGAAGATGATAAAGAGGAAGTAAGTGAAAGCGAAGAAAATGGAGGTTGTAGGTGATTTATATGACCCGGGAAAGTTTAGCGAGAGGCGCAGCCACGAAACGGAGAAACACGTGATGATCTATCAACACGGGACTGCTTTACCAGATCAGGTAGTTACTAATGGCCTCCAGTCAACATCATCCGATATCGCTGTATAAGAAGGAGGATTCCATATCCAGGGTTTAAAAAGTTCGTTCGATCTATAGACAAAAGATAACTACATGGACCCCAACTTTTGAGTAAACTCCATCATAACTCATCACATATGTTAATATCCAGACTAGCATTGCCTACCATCATATTATGCTCAGATCGCCCTTCGGCTCTTTCTCCTTCCCCCTTTGCCTTGTACACCTCTAACTAAGCTACCTGCATCCAGACGATCTTGTGCGTCTTGCTCATCATCATCATCCTCACTACTAGTAGCGCGGTCCATATCGACATCAGTCTCATCGGTTCCATCCAAATCCTTTCCATTATTCGCAGTGGGTTTCTTCTTCTTTTGAAAATCTTGGATATGAGCATCGGCTAAAACTTTAGTAAAAGTTCTTTGTGGACGACGGCGTGCCGAACTGGTGTTAGTTTGCTGTTGTGAGAGACCACTAGTATGAGTACGCTCTCTATCAAGTACCGATGATATCTCATTCGTTTCAGCAGGGGTAATAGGCTGAGAGTCTTCCGATTCTCCGGACTCCAGATCATATGGCAATGCGACATCGCGAAATGCTTTGAAACGAGCGACGTTGGAACAGTGTTCATTCTCGACACGAAATAATGTCCACATTCCTCTGCGAGTGATTTCGGAGAATCCGACAAAAAAGGATACGGTACTGCTGTGCTGGAGGTTGTGCGTATATATCGAGTAAAATATCCAATTAAATCGAAGGATTGGATCGATAACCATAGCTGCATAGTACCACCAGGTACTCTTGAATCCTCTGACATCGCGAAGAAGTGGTTTGTTAGCACCAGGTTGAAGCAGAGACCAATCCATCAAAAGGTCCCATGTACCTGTATCTTGTCAGTAAGAGATCTCGAATCATTAAAGATATAATACTCACTGACGTATACCGCATTCAATGCAGCAAAAAAGCTGAACACAATTAAATTCGTTCTGTCTCTATCTATTCTGTAGATACTCAAAGTGACATAATATACTATGGTCATAGCATATTTACCACCATTGACTATCAAATTGATTAGCATACGGATGTCCATGATATTAGATTATCTGAAGTAAATGTTTACCTAAATGCGGGAACATATTTTTAGTATCACGATAACGTCGGAAGCATTGAAGTAAACGCCATATAGCTGGTAAGGTCGAAAAAAATCCAAGAAGACGAGAGTTTGTAGAATTACATTTCGTAGGATTGTGCCAGGAGGTCGCATATAGGCAAAAAAAGAGCTCTATATTCTGTTGGATGCGTGAGATTTGATTTATGATTCATCTGACGGAGAAACTTACACTCGTTAAATAGGTAAGGGAGCAATACATGTCACCCAAGAAGAAATCTCTAAACTCTACGGGGTATAATCCAGCCAAAAGTAAACGCCACTATTATAGGTGAGTACAAAGTATGTGTAGTAAAATGATAACGAGAGACCTACATGAGAATAAACAAACCATTTCCGGCTTCTGTGAAAAATTATGGGGGCAGGCATGAATATTATCAGGACTGTAACGAAAATCAAAATGATGGGATAGTATATAAACATTTCTGGTGTCCCATAGCCAGAGAAGTTAATCCACAAAAACAGGCCGAATAGAAGGATTAGAAATGCAGGAAATTCGCTAAGTTGCCGCCAATCCAGATCATGCCGAGGGTCGAATTCGAAAACGAATTTATAGTTGATTTTGTGTCGGGTCCAAACACTGCAATCGAAACAGAATAATGAAAATAAATATAAACCGAGAAAGTAACCACCATATATTTGCAGCAGATAGCCGGTTTGAAATCGGATCGTAGGATCAGGGTGATCCAAGTATTCACTGCCGGAGATGATTCCCTGAATCGAAAAGACAGCACCAATTCCAATCAGCACCCCATTTCTGAATGCACTACCGGATTGGTCCATCGACTTTCCAACGGTTTTGCGCAGTTTTCCAACAGCAATTTTATGATTACCCTTTTCGAAATATCTTGCGTACAAATCTTCAACCGTATGTATGTGCCCATCAAGTACATCGCTATTGACAAACCATGCCTTGCTAACCTTTTCCGTCATGAACCGAAGGGGAGGGTGCGCATTGGTTGCCTTGTCATACTTTTTGTTGATCTTACGAAACGCAGTCCGATTCAACAGAGCATAGGACTTTAGAAGTTCCATGCCTCGGTAATGTTCTTGTAAAGCCAGCTTCAACTTTCGTTTCGCGGTTCGATAGGATACATCGTTCTCGTAAGGCCGTCTTACATAATCACGATTGCCGTTGGCTGCAACTCCATCGTTTGGGTGAGACTTAAACTGCAACTCGGGTGAGTTTCTCATACTAGCCAGTGCCCTAGAGTTGGCTCCTGGATGTGGCCCTAGTGCTGTTGCTTTTGCATTATCTACCATTCTCCCGAAAGGCGCCAGCCAAGCAATTCGATGCTCTTGAGAGGAATGCCTGTTGAGATCTTCATCTCCAGAATGCCCACGAGAGATCCTTCCCAACACTGAACGCTCATCATCTTTACGTATTGACCTTGCATGTTCTGCATCTGCCACTTCTTGTATCCTGCGGTTTCGCATCTCATGCAACTGTTCTCTCAAAACTTGTAATCTGATTCCGGCCTCATCCTCCTTGGACCTGTAGAAAGTTTCGACCTTGTCAAGCTCTTTATCCATCCAAGAGAGGAATTCTTGCTGACGCATTCGGACGTGATCAAAGGCGACCATATCGACGTCAGGACGACTGTGAGGTTTAGATAAGGGAGTGCCGACCGAGAAGATTCGCTTCAGGATCTGCTGTCCATGAATATCATGGGATTCAGCGCGCGACCCGGGGGCCCTCAGTGAAGCAAACTTAGGTCTAGTCGGACTTTCTGTTGTACCTACTTCATATGCGCTCTGATAGGCTGATATAGGATTTCTTTCTGGGGTTCTTGATGGTACTTCAATCTCCAGAGAATCTTTCCTACTTGTGACAGTGGACATTATGCGCTCTGAGGATTCGAGGGGAGAATCAGCTTGTATTGCTGGATCTGGAAGTTCGAAATTGTGCATGTCCATCGCAGGAGGGGTTGGCACAAAGCTGCCGTACATTCCATCATGTGTATTCTCTGTTGATACATGTCTGCTTGCGATTGGTATCGATGAAGCAGGGTTTGATGACGCCGTTTCTGCCCCAGCTCGGTGAGATGCCTCATCTTCCCTTCCAGAAGCCGATTGAGGACGGTCAGTCGTACCATCAAACCTTCCAGACGGTTGAGGCTTTCTTGGGGCGAGAGGAGATGTAGCACCATATATACTGCCACTTTGAGGATTCAGATTCGTCCGCGCATCTGATCGAGGGGTCGAATTTATACGATTGGTTGCACGAGCGACTGCTTTGACCTTCTTCTTGCCTTGCTTATAATCGAGGTATTTTACGCGCCATTCTACACGATCATCAGTTGCAATTCGCGCTGAAACATACGTAAAAAGTGGTGAAAATTATACCAGGCACGAGGCTTTGCTCAAGTTCCTTTGCAAACTTCATGGTGACTTGGGAATGTCTTTCGGTAGGACGAATTCGTGCGTTTGCCGTGTAGATGAGATGTTGGACAAGATATATCTTCTTATGGCTTTCTGTATCACCTTCCCACCCAAACAGATTGGAGATAATGCATAGTTAGTTCATCAGAAAGTGTGTGACCCTTTCTGTGTTTGGCTCAGGGTTCTCAGTGTTGAGTTGATCAATTGAGGTTTTGGTATGACCCAAGAAATAAATTCAGGTGCTCGGGCAATTAATCAACAAGGTTCTCAAGCATCAATTCTAGATTTGGATGTTCTTATCAGGGAAGTGGAGAATGATTTTGTTTATCTTAATTTTGATTGGGTGACGTTGGGATATCATTCTGTACGGAGTGGAACAAGTCACTTTTAGCCACTTGTGGCCACTGAAGTCCACCCCGTGGACCTGCCCTGGGACCTTTAGCCACTCTTAGCCACTTTCGATTTCGGCGTATATTATGTAATACATGATATCATGTATTGACACTACTACAATGCTACTCCGTCACCATATTTACTCCTTCACAGCTTGTGGTGACTTGAATGTTCCAGTACTCTTCCAATAAGCATTTAATTAACAATTTTATTGTTATCGTTCATGAAAGCCCAACTCATGGCTCGGACTTTACACATGTCTCTGTCCCTGCTTCTGGACCCCTGGTCAGCTCCCCCTTATTGACTCAGAACATCATTATTTGTACCATTTATAGGTTAAGCGGTGTGGCGGTCAAGCCTGATTCGAGGGTTTGCTTCTCAGTTGGGCGGTAGTATCCCTTTACTGATTATTTCTTATCAATCATAATGTTTTACGAAAACATAGAAGATTATCTTCAAATGCCATATGTTTGAGCATCGACACGTTGAACTTCTGCAATTGGTTAGAAATACCCTGAGATCAACAGTTTTAGCAAAGTCGTTGTTTTAACCTTTTGACTAATATGATCAAAGGATTGAAAATCTGGGGTAGGGCTACTTCAGCCACTTAATCATCATTTGAATACATGGATTTCCTTGATATAGATCTGACGCATGAAGGATTCTTCTTCATGAAGGAGAGAACATGGCTGATATGTTAAGGCTGAAACATACCCAGAAGTCCTGGAGCCAATGCTTCTCGACACGTGATACTCATCACATGACTATTATGGGAAGCATCACTTGTTTGTGAGGTTAACATTGAATGAACAGTGTTCAAAATACTAGCCTTCCTGTTATGAGCCTTTTTGATAATCTGTATCTGTATCAGCAATACTTATTATTGCATATCTATCATCAGCTGTTGACTGGAATCTAAACTCTTTTTTGCTTTCAAGTCTGCTTGGTAAAACAAATTCTTCCTTGACTTTGTTCTTCAGTTTATGTTTTCATAGTGGCATTTAACTGAGCTCTATATGTGGCCTACAACTATTATCGATATAAAGTTTTGTTGATGGTAAATTGTCTGTTTCCCGTGGTTCTTGCTTCACTACCTTCATATCTCATAGGAACAATCTCCTTGCTTTTTTTGTGCATATCATATTCATGATCGATTCATTGCAATTCTTCGAAATACTATTAGCCAGTGTTCATCAAGGCCTCTCCTCCGCAAACCTGTCTATCCAAAAAGAAAAAGCCTCGTCTAGATAAATATTTACTCCGAGCCTGGGTGGATTTTTAAGTGAATGATACAAGAATATCTCGATGCACAAATATTGCAAGAACTACTACTAGAGATCGAAGAAGTTGCTAGGGATCGAAGTTTTCTATCTTCAAAAAGCTCCATTGTGTATCTAGATAGTTTGGGAGTTGTTTTGAGTTGTTTTTAAAAATCCAAATTTATAAAACTTGCCTAAGGTTAGCAGAGATCTCTTTCGAATGCCGCCTTAAAGCCTCAAGAAGACCCAAATAGCCCTCATTTTATTTACTTATCCAATTACATTGCTGTTGAACTTCGTCTGATCCTGTAAACTGCCCTCAAGATAAATTGATCTGAATACCTCTTGTATCCAGAAATAGCTTTACAGATTTGAGTACTACCAACCTAGTAGTCAACGTCTAATTGTAGGAACTAGTCAAATTCGCACCAACCCTCAAATTGAATATTCACCTAAACTTGACTTAAGCTTGAAGCTCGTGGGTCCCTTCAACGGTATAAATTGAGCAAGTTATCTATGTGCACTCTTTACTAGCGCGTATTCAATATCAACACCAACACCTTTTCGGCTCAATTAACATCTTCAATAGCTTCAACAGCTCTTCTAATATCGAAATATCCCTTTCTAACCTTGTCAACACTAGTTCAACAGTTTTTTTTTTAGCTTCAGATTCCCGATCAACTCGTAGTTATGAAGGGAGATAAAAGAGTTCCCTTCCTCCCTCTCCTTCCCTTGATCTCTCCCTTCATTACAGTCCCAACAGCACTTCTACCCTACTCTTTTTATTCCTTACAATCTATTTACACTCTTTTCGTATACAATCAAGTAAGTTGAAATCCAGATTTTGCCTGCATCCTTCAGATTACTCTGTCATGGAACAACAATCTACTCCCCTCGAACCCTTCATGCCTGGCTCTAATTAATCTCAGAAGCCTTTCGTTTCATCAGAGACATTAGCGATTGAGTTTGAGAGATCTTCTTGAGTTCTAAACGTAAGTTTCCACCTTTCCCCTGCCAATCCCCCTTGTACCCAGCCCCCTGGCACAAGCTAATAAGTCACAGTATGTACATCATGAATCCCATCATGTAACTCTCCGTCCTCCCCCTGGCCTTCCTCGCCCAAACTACACTCGCCACTTGGCCTAAGCGAGGTGTCCCCTTCAACGACGTCTCCCTCATCCAACACTTCAACGGCGGCGGTTCTCAAGTCAACTAGGCTTGGAACTGGGATTCCTACATGACAACCTCCTTCCCCACTTCCATGGAATCCATCCCCTGTCTCTGGTCCGACTCCTCCGATCACACCTCCAACTGGGCTGCCAACGTCAAGACCGCCATTGCTCGTGGTACCGGTCACATCATGGCTTTCAATTAACCCGATGCATGTGGAGGAGGCCAATCATTTATGAGTCCTCAACAAGCCGTCAATGCCTGGAAGACCTACATTCAACCTTTTGCAGGCCGTGCTGCATTGGGTGCTCCACGAGTTACAAATAGTCCTAGCGGATTGCCTTAGTTACAATCTTTCTTGAGCTTATGCACAGGCTGCCAAATTGACTTTGTACCAATTCATTGGTATGAGGGTGTTGGAGGTCAAAACTACTTAGCAGACTTTTATAATTAAATTGGTGCTGCTTATGCAGCTGGTGGAAATCGTCCGATCTGAGTTACTGAGGTATGATATTCTTTACTTTTCATCCCCTCATTTCCTTTCACACAGCTTCTCTTATGCATCACTGTCGTTACAAGCAATCCTCCATAGCAAATTATCTCCACCGTTCCATGAATCACTTCATTATCATTCATTCATACATAAATTTTCCGCTTCGCAATCCCGCTGCCCAAATTACAACGCTACATCCACAATCCCAAATCATCCTTCCAAGCGATCATCTGCTAACCATCCCCCCTCATAGTTCGCCCTCTGGGACCCAGCCACAAAAGCCCAGCAAGAAAATTTCATCGACCAAGTAATGCCCTGGATGGATAACCTCTCCTGGATCTCCCGCTATTCCTGGTTCATGTGCACCTCGGACTACAACCTCGAACCGCAAGGTTCCTTATGCAAAGCAGATGGAAGTTTGAGCACTTTGGGAGATGTTTATACGTATTCTCCTTTTTAAGCTTGCGATTCTGTGTAGAGAGGGGCATTGAGAGTGTGAACTGGTTCACGAAAAAACTATTTTCGTTTGTGGAAAATTATTGATGATTGATGATTGATAATTGCGTGGTAACATGGATAGATAGAGATACCGATATGGGGATCTTTTTTATAGCTAGCTTTCAGCAGAGTTATAGATAGGAAGGCTTGAATAATCTTGCTAGTTTTAGCTTTATATTCGGCTTTAAACCCATTAGATTTGTTTCCTACGATTTTTTTATGCCTTTTGCTTGTTGTTGTGAGCTTTGATGTTGATCACGATGTAGCTTTTGAGGTTTTAGTCCAGTGGAAAGTGCGAAACTCTCTGTCTGTGAGTAGAGTGGCTCGCGGTGTATATCTTTTTGAATATTGAGACTCGCGGTCCCAGCACTGAGTTATAGGACTTACTCGTTTGTCACTTTTTTGCTAATTATTCGTGAATTAAGTGGTGTAAGGAGTGTCAATAACAATGATCCATCTCGAGTCTTACTTCGATGTAGATTACGAGGTATAGCTTTTATACTAACACCACTATCTCAGCACATATAGCGAGTATCAAAGATTCTACCTTCTCCTGGTAAGAACACTTGAAGACAGACCTCACGATGCATCGAACCGAAGTTCCGGTACCTAGCTATGGAGAATAAATATGAACATTCATCATCATGCAGTTTCCATACATTGGGCAATTTCATATCACCCTCAAAAGTCTTGTTTCGAATTCTTATCTATCACAAATTCATCATTCAATGATGCAGAATATACTGGTGAGGATAAAAATGACCTTTTAGGATTACAGAAGCTATTGCATCTAGCTTTCAACATCCTCGAATCAAACTAGGATCTCTATTAAACCCATCATATCTAGACATCGATTGCTACCTACCGGTTTTGCAATTATCCAACCCCTGAAGCGTAACATCAAACAAAAAAATTCTAAGAAGTATTCAGGAAAAGTTTTCTTTCTTCTCGAACAGGCTTCAATACCCAGAGTCCCATAAATACGATATCCATCTCAAATAGCCAAAGTATTTCAGCCAAGTCAGCTCGCTAGCGATAAAAATACAAATCACATGACTTTCTCTGACAAGGTTTTGTTGCACATCTGATGTGAATTATCTCAATATTCAGAATCTCTTCGTCGATAAAACGTTTTTAATTAGAATTCTAAATAATATCTTGATCCTGTTTATGGTGGTGTTGTGGCTTACTAATGATCGATTTTTTTTCGGCCAATCAGTGATCGGGGGGAACGTTTATCTCCTCGAGATAAACCTTCGGGATGTCCCTGCCTCGAAATCAAGGCCAAAAAATTATGTAATCACCGTGTGGTCTGAGGATGAGATAAGGAAAACGTGACGTGGAGTGGGAATAAGACTAGTGCGGGATGTTATCTCCGATGTGGTGTTTAGACTTGAGTACAAATGTATCGAGGAGAAGGCCGTCTCGGGATGGTGCCGGAAGCTGAGGAAGAAGAGAGGGTTGAGTACGGATTATTCGCCGTTGGCATTGACGATGCGTAGCAAGGCAAACTTGCTATCTTTAATAAGAAAAAGAGGTTGTGAATGTGTTCGATATGGAGGAAATGTAAAATAAAGTATAAAATCTTGAAAAGTTCTTCAACCAAAATATCAGTCTTCACCCATGACCACCGAATAACCAAAGACGCTGTTCTCGTTGGCCTCATCTTTCTCGAACGATCCAGATCCATCATAACACATTCTCTCGAAAGGATTTTCTTCTAAACCTCCGGAATCTCTCTCTTCATCGCTGATGTAATTACTGACTACTCCAAAACCTATAATTGGTAAAATATCGAGCCTTTCCTCCCCATCCTTGTTATCGTTTTGCTCCGGAGTTCCCAGCCCTATCGAATCCGTATAAGTAACAGCAGGTCTTCCATCTACACCTAGACTCCCGGTCGGTTTGAAACATTCGAACCATGATTCTGACTGACAAATATAATCTGCAGAGAATTTCGAGTATTCAGACATGCATTTTTTGAATAAGGCGTTACCTCTTCCTGCCCATGGGCCTGTGAAAGATTCCCGAATCCCGTAAAGTTTAATCTCCCTCTCAAGATCCACAGCTGAGGATCTTGAATTTTCTTTTTTGTCAAAGTTGGCTACTTCTTTCCCTTTGCCTTTGGAGTCCTCTGGTTGGTCATCCTTTTGGGCCGCATTGTCAACACCATCGATCCCCTCCAAACAGAATATCACACTCTCGAGACCCGTCCAATTTCCATCACGGCTCAAATCTAGGCCTTTGAACCCCAAGATCCTGTGGTCTATACCGGGGAGACCCAGATTGAAAGCCAAATACCTGATTGCTTTTGTAATCTCAGAAAATTCCATCAATAATTCCATTACCTCTTCGACCGGAAAACAGATATTCTCCAAGAATGAACATTCTTCTGAGTCCGTGGGCTCAGTCCCATTCCAATGAGTGTAATATTTGAAATAGTGATCTTCCACATGTGATGTGAAGTACAGTATGTCAACTGATGGGTTTATGTAAAATCCTCGAGTGATTTCATAATCGCCGTCAATCAGAAGACCATTCTCATCAAGATATTGTTGCGATATGAGTGAATATACGCACGTGAGCGCTAGCTCACTAGCGTACACACGTATTGCATATAGCTTTCGTAGCTCTAGAACCTAGAATAGATTAGACACAATATCAATGAATACAGCATACCTAATATGAAGACGTCATAATCACCACCGAGGTGATACCAACAGATATTCATCATCATAAAGGTCCTCGCCTGGATAGCGAGGTTCATTACCCAGAATATGATATGAACGAAGCGCTATTGCTCGCGAGGTACAACATGTATGCAAAAGGGGAGGTATTCGAGAGAGTGGTGTAATATTAACGCTCACCTCATCCCAACTACTTGGGGAAGTTGGTGAGTCTAGATTGTCCGGTGGTGTCCAGTGAGTCAAGATAGGTATGGTACGAGAGTGCAAAGCTGCGAAGGACCAAATTTTTGACTGGATTTCCAATGGTAGAAGTGGAAATTGATGAAACATGGGGATGGTTAATGGAAGATTTGTATCTGCAGATTCGGCAATCGACTTTTGGAGACGTATATCCTGCATAGAACGGCATTGATAGCATTTGCTGAATGGAAAACTGTTACAAACAACTCGGGGTAAAGAGGGATGAATAAAATTACATCTGAACGGGCGTCGGTAGTGTGGGATACTTGTTAAACCTTTCGGGCCAATGCCTGTTTCACCATTCGGGCATGGTATAGAACGACCACTTCTTCGAAAATATTTCGTGCATTCTCTTGCCATCATTTCCTGAAAAATGGATGTGATGGAAAGAGGAACGGAATGATTTGGCGGGAAAGAGGTATTTATATCAGATTACTGAGAGATAAGCGAGCGGCATGGACGACACATGACTTTCACGTGTGTTTTACTTAATTCCAGAGTGTGACCCGATCACCTTGTATGTCCAAAACCAAAAAAGTCATGTTCAAAGACTATGGGTTGACTGGTAATCTTATTTTCCCTTGATGTAACACTTTATACTTGTAATCGGAACTCGAGATACAAGATATTTACTTCACAGTGAATCCGAAGCAACGAAAGCCGAACTGCATCTTTCATCATTAATCGTACATGTCATGATATAGTTCTAAAGCCCTAGCGCATCATCCGATGAGGATATTTTTCCACATAGATCACATTCATCATCGTCTCCCTCTCTTTTCGATAACAAATACAGAATGACATCTACAATGTACAGCAGGTAGCCACTACCCCATACATATACAAACGAAGGACCAAATTTTCTAAAATATATAGACCCAGAAAATCAACAATCTTTCGACAAATCTTGGATGCGGCTGTAGTTCAATGGGTAGTGGCAGCTACTTAAATCTACTATGCGGACTGATTTCGTTACAGTACAGTAGGCTTGAACAGTCTCTGGGATCCCCTAGCCAAGGTTCTTCTTTTGCCATTTTTGACTAATTTATTTGCACTATTTTTATTGTCTTGTTCAATTTGCTTCTTTTTTGGATTGTCTAATTTTTGAATGAGTGTGGCTGTTGAGCTTTGGCTCATGGTAACGGTTCAGTCGCGACGAATAGATTTAACCGAGATGGAGTAGGGTTGGGAAATAGTGGATCACATTCTTATTTAGCGAATCTTAAAGTGATGCTGAGTAAGCATAATATATGCATATCCATAAACCACATGGGCAGAATAGATTTCACCTCTTTGATTGATTAAAATTGATGAGGATAACCATTGTCTTCCCGCTATATATTATTGATTTTATCTCGATAACCGATTTCCCTACTACGTGCACATCCCTGCTATATGCACAATCTCGATCACCCATTTTAAATAACTTTAAAAATTAATAACAATTCCAATTTATAAGATAAAGAGCTAGTAATTTAATTGATAAATGACAAGATATAATAATATATAAAAAAATAATAAAATATTAAGATTTTGAATTTAGATAG
>PQXJ01000492.1:0-26939 GCA_004786225.1 Botryotinia narcissicola | reverse complement strand
ATTTATTTATACTATTACCCACTCAATCTATAGGGTTCCAATAGATAGGATGTTAGATCAAAAACCCGACCAATAGGGCCCCATTTTACATCCTAATTATACCGCCAGCTGTATTCCTCGGAGCTACTTCTATTCGAATAGGTGGTTTTATGCCCTACCCCTATTTCCGCGCTTGTGTTTCAACACCTTCTACTGTAATTTCTTTGGAGATAGAAAATCTTCAAGGCCTTTTACAACCGAAAGATGGCTGTCTTCTTAATTTTCATTATGTATTTCGTTCGGGTATTGACGATGATTTATGGACAAATCACACAAAATACAAGGAGACTGAGGATGGGCACGGAATTCCTGTATTAAGACACGGCGGCCCAATGATAGGGCATCTACAGCCTCTTGTTGGAAAATTTGTGCAATTGGAACATCTTAAAATCTCTACAGCAGGTCGTGAGGTCAGTCGAGATGTTGGATGGTCAGAGACAAGAGAAAAAAAGCGGTATTCCGAAATGGCAAATTTCATAAGATCTATTTCACCCAAACTGGTTACTTTTACTTTTGAACAAGGAGTGGGACTTGAACCACTTGAAATATGGCAAGTGGAGTCGCATGATAATACATCCACATTGAGCCAATCGCGAAGGCCAATAGATGATTACTTTTTCGAGTTTATACTTCCAGCATTGTTTGAAGGAACTTGATCCGAACTTAAGAAATTTTCTATCTAAGGTGTCGGTGGAAATGTTAGGTATGAGACGAGACGCTTGCTTAGAGGTGTGACCTTTACACCAGAAGCACCTGAAGTTCTAGAGTCTGTTATGCATCAGTTGCGTTCTGTCATGAGCAATAGTGTCGAGTTCACTTTTGAGAGGGAGAGTCAGAGGGTGTTTCACATGGCTTCTTTAAATGTCTATAGGACACGATGTTAGTCGGCCAAAGATAACTCGACATTCCGTTATTCGATAGGGCGAGATGATTCTTTCCAGTGAATTCGAGTGGGCACTTCGTTAAAACCAAAGAGCTACTCGTCTTTTTTTTAATACAATCCTTTAGTTTTGCAGATAATAATGAAAACTATCGATAAATAAATTAATAAAGTGTGACTGATTGCATCTGTTTACTATTTGCCACAATGTTTCCAAGACTCAGAGAACATTTCACATGATTAAACGGGTACCCGTTTAGGTTGTTGGTAGATGACATGGGCTTTCTTTACAATAGCTGCTGAGGATGATATCGACTACTAGAGAGTATTTTCAAAATTGGATGTTGATTAACAAAATGGATTGTTCATCCATAGTCTATCATCCCCAAAAAACTAGATTCAGGGTGATTATCAGCTGAATTCTTGCGTTGATCGCTCAATTTGAAGCTTCTAAGCAACACAAATGCTTCTACCTCTGCGACTAGTCATTTAATCTGCGAACCCCATGATTGACTCATTTCGTAGCGCTCGTATCTTCATTTTTCCGGATTCAACCTTCCAGCATTATCCAAGCCCATCAGACTAGATTTGTCTTCCTTCCTCACCTGTATTATACGCTAGAAGAACTTCTTATCGCACACTTCATCTGAGCTTTACGTACTCTTTATATCCTGTCAGAGCCCAGCATGTATGAACAGCCTTATAGACTCGGGAATACAAGGGGCTTGGCCAAGTCAAGAATATTTCGGGGTTAATTAATATTTGTGGGGTTTGGTTTCTCTACTTTGCCAGTAGAAGCGCAAACATCAATTTCTTGTTCACAAATCACGGTTCACATGTAAGTGGATTAATGATTAGCAGATGCTGAGGCTTCGTAGACTCTTTAATACTGAGTCAATCCTTCCTATTCTCACTAGGAATATCTCAATTTAGATGACAGAATCGTATTTGATTTTGATATGTCTAATCTAATTTGTTAATTACATATTAGACTTCCATTTCACATCCTCTTACTTCATAGCGCATCCACATATTATGATCTTGATATATGTTTGTAGGGATGGGATAGGATTCCACAAAATCTAATCAGGCCTAGAAAACGGGAATGAGAGGCTCAACTAGCATGATATACTAGCATGAAGCTTGTGTGCTCAAGTAAGCTTGTTTCCCCTCTTTTTACTGATTCGTATTAGGTCCCGCGAAGTTTGAGCTATTAATGATTGTATTGCTTATCTGAACATGAATGCTTTTTTTTGATGATTAGTCTTGTTCTATGGGCACTTTAGTCTGACATTCGTCATTCTAGCTTTGAGCTTCTAGAGAAGTTTAATCTATGCTTATTCTATCGTGTACTGAAGATTCATCATCTGATACTGTACTCGTTGCCTGGAACAAGATTCACTACCAAGGCACGAAGCAGGCATGATGTAGATATATGATGTGTGATAATTGAAATCATATGTACAAAGTAGACTTCCATATACACAATTCTCCAAACGAGTGAGTCTTTCCAACGTTAACTTTTATACCCTACCACAAAATATCAGTAAAAGATCGCTTCCAATTTTCTCCACCACCTGATTTTGATAAACGAGCGCTTCCAGTTTTCTCCTTCATCATCATCATCATCATCCATCACCTGACTCCTACGATTTGGCTTCTAGAGCCTAATCCACATACTCTTAACCGTAAGTAGAGTTAATAGCTCCGACCTTGATGTTACTATAGACTACATAAGCATTGGGAGAACTTGCTTCTACCGAAGCTGGAACTCCCGATGAAGTAGAACAAATACCTCTTGGACCACCTGCTGATGTTTGCGTAGTAGGGTATGTAGAGTCGAGCCAAAGCATATTAGCATAATAATCATCCCAAAGAGACAACACGAGAACCATGCCGGCTTTGAAAGCAGCAGACATGGAAGCAAGACCACCATGGTCGGCAAAGGATGTTGGATCACCAAAAGCAGTCTTTTGAGCATCACAGAAAGGAGTTGTGATGGAATTGCCGGTTTCGCCTGTGATGGTGGAGTAGGAGTTGGGAATAACTTTGCCGTTTTGGACGTAGAAACGTTTGATTTCATTGAGAGTACCAGATGCTGTGCCGTCGGTGGTAAGGAACTGGTTGACATGTTAGTTCATTCTCTAATTATATGTCGCTAAAAGATGCTTCCTTACCTGGGTGACGACAGTAAAGACAGACTTGGTGTCGACAGTCATACCTGGACCATAAAAGGTCTTGTTACCCATGCGGTAAGAGTTGAAATCACATCCATCTGGATCGCAAGTACCAGCATATCTTGATGATGAGTAGGTACCACCGCATGCATCACCGGTACAGACAGTTGGTGTCACAGTATCACAAGAGTGAGGAGTGACAGCAGTGGTAATCGAGTTTGCTTCCCAGATATCCATTTCAGCACAGCATGAACCGTGATTACCAACACCAGTGTTTGCGTTGTTGCTTGAAGGCACCCAGCCATCAACATTGGCCTAGTATGTAGTTAGCTCTATCCTCTTGCAATATGTATCTAAGCTTTCCTGGCCATTAATGAACTTCATGTCACGTGGACATTGTGAGTCGCAGTACCCGGTGCCATACTTGGCACCAGCAGTGTTGGCTGAGGAAATGCCTCCATCAGCGGGTAGGTTGGCGAAGTAAACAGCACCGTTCAATCCGCAAGGTAGATTAGAGACATCAACATCGAACGTGAACTCCTGATTTAATAGATTGAACGTCTTATAGTGTGTATTGTCGGCTAAGAGATAAACTCGAGATCCAATGTTCTTTGATGATGATTGAGTAACGAAGTTCAATCTCAAAGAATTTCCGCTGGTTGTGATACCATAAGTTCCAGAGTAGTCTGCACCTTCAAGAGCACAGTTCTTTGCACAAGTGGCATCATCTGGGCACAATGTTGCGTCCCAAGTATTTCCTGTGTAACAATTTGTCGAAGTACCTACTCCATGAGTCCATCGCCAGTTTCCATCGAGAACAATACTTCCAGTGTTTGTGGTGCAAGATCCTTTAGCTGTGCAAGATTGCCAAGTGAGGGAGGGATGAGTTTCTGTTTGGTATGTGCCAACTTGCTGACCATAAACGGCCGCAAAAAGAGAGACTAAAGCAATTCTTGACGACATGGTGATTTGTTGTCAGATTCTTGTGTTAATGCAAACTGTAGTTGAGATGAAGGGGAATTTGAAGCAAGAATAACCCTTCACTTTATACTTTGTTTCGCGTGCCATGGACTGCGGTTAATAGTTTTCTCACATGGCCGAAGTTCTTGACGTATCTATCAAACTCTGACCTCGTCGACGACCGGCTCGAGAGGCCGCTGGACTAACGGCACCAAGAACTTAAGATCCGCAACAACAATCGGACAAGCGGTCCGTAAAGATGATTACTTGAAAAACTAACGATGGAATACATGGAAGCTTAGGTTCAGCTGATACAGAGTCTTGCTAAAAAAGCTTTAGTTTTCACACCGGGGGCCCACAAGCATCTCAGAGCAAACAACGACATGTCAGTTAGCAGGATATATCCGGAACTGCCAACCGATTTAAATTAAAAGACGCGCAACATTTCAAGTCAGGAACGTCGTGCAGGGAGTTCGTTGGGCGTTTTGTATAAATTTCTCCGCTACCCCCCCTTTTCATTCACATGCACGAATCGCCGTTGGAGAAAATATTTTAGCCGAGAAACTAAAGTTCTGTTTCGGCATTCGAGCTATATTTTGTCGCGCTAAGACAATTGGCATGAATTCAAGCCACAAAAAAAAGCTCTTTAGCTGTTCCCCACACTAAGTCATCTTATATCTCTTGGAAGCTTAACTATAACAACACAAACAATTGTTGACAATGTGAGCTATGATATTAAGGCATCACAAATATAATCGGTCGGCATGTTACCTATGATTTTCGATTATGAACTAGGGCTCGGATGTGTAGATCCGGAGGACTCTTTTATTGACCCGAAGGTACTTAAAGCTCTTGTGTTAATTTATCTCGTTAAGATGTCTGCCGAGTAGCGGGGTTTCCCCAGTTTTCCAACGCAACAGTGCATGGTCATCAGATTGCCAAGTAAAGCTTGTTTGATTGGCAAAGGATAAATTATCCGTGATAATCGAAGAGCTAACTCCCCTCTAAATAATTCGGTCACAGGAGCAAAATTAACTGAAACGTTGACAGCATGAAAAGTCTAAAGGAATCAGAAATAGCGAGATTGGAAAAAAATCGGCGAAGTGGGTCCAACAAGGATAGATACTAATCCTGGAGTGAGTTCGTTACCACAGCCATCTTGAGGCAGTACAGGATCTCTCTCCATGTCAGAATTTCATTGTGACGAGGAGTACAAAACATAACATCTCATCACAGGACCTTGAAGCAGCATAAGCCTCTGCTATACCTCATACTTCTCCATGGTGACCCCGCTCCTATTTCTCTATTTTACTCCACTTTGGCTCAGGTAGAAATTCTCAATGTCTGATTTATACTTCAAACTCCGTATCCATTTTGCTTAAGTGCTGGGAACTCTTTAGATCGACACTGCATTCCACATTTGCTTCTGCGCCAGCTACTATCTTGTGAAATTTCTGATTAGGCTCGGACAATGACCTTCCGATTTGAATTTCTGAGGCTGCCAAATCTCTGGTCTATTCAAATAATTCATAACCACTTGATAATTTGAAGTCTAGCGTCTCATATTAACCCTAGAAAACTGACTCAATCAACGGATGCTAATAGCCACCCCATTCTTTTATGTCCTACCATTTCTGCATCAACAGAATAGTACCTAGGTACCACTTAACCCCTGTATCCTCGATCGACCTCTTCGCATAAATTGTCCCCGTCTTATTTCCTCATGACATGAGCGACAAAAACGCAGAATCTTTGCGCATAATCGAGGAGAGTGAACACATTAAGACCTAGCCCGAACGTTCTTCGGGGCATAATCATATAATCATGGTTTCTCAATGCTAGCCTAGGATTTGGCTTTCCTGCACTTGATTCAATGCTTCCGTATGTCCACCAACAAGCTTGAAAATTCTTTAGGTGGGCCCATCTTTCCCCTCGTATTTTGCTTTGAAAAATTCTCCACCTACTACGTGAACAGAATGCTTCATTGAAGAGACAGGTAGAAGACCTCGATTCACTCGTAAGCCAATATTACATCTAGCCTCGCCTTCAGAGCCGACAACTTCGACTCATGTATCGCGATTAATCTTGTTAAAATCTCTAGCTTCAAGAACATCGCAAGAATCACATGTTGCAGTCGAGATGAGCTTTTTGATCCCAGCAAGAAACGTGCTTGAAAGACGTGCCGCACATGTTTGATGTGAATAGAAGATTGCATTTCTGGCCACAAACATAATTACATCAGCTGCCGCGAGCTTACACGTGCATTCATCACTGGGTTGTGATGAATACTTCTTATGAATCTATTGGTTAATGCTAAATTAGCTTAGCTTAGATTAGCTAATCCTGGGCCAATATCTTGGCCCTTGGCACCATTCTAATTCTACATCTTTTATTCCACACATAAACCTCACAATGATGGACTTAAAACTGTGCTTGAGATTTCTTGCTTCATAAGCGGTAAGTGGCGGCGATCAAACTGCTTTATCTCCGCCACTTTTATCAGCGTCACCTTCTAAAGTGTGCCTCTGTTGCGGATAGAAAGAACATATCCATAGCTAATGATAAAACTAGAAGACATCCTGATCATTCGCGGACATGAATTGTACTTCTGGCATAAGTTGAGGGCGCAACTATTGATTATGCTTTCTTAAACATTTGTAGACTTATGTAGCGAATAGCCGCATTCGATATACCCGGGGATGAATGCTTAGCATTGATCCATAGTACTTAGTCTACCAAAGACTCAATAGCTAATCAAGATTCCACCAGATTTTATTGAAGCAATAATAGCTTCAATAGCACCTACTCAAACTCTCAAAGTATGGCACAAAATGACGTAATCAGGTCTTGCCCAGATGTACGAGTTTTGAGTATTGGTATTTGTTATCAAATTTGTGGTACTGACCTTCAAACCCGTGACTGCTACTTTCACTGTCCCGTAAGCTGCTCTTCTTCCGCCCATCTCTAAACAATCGCTAACTGTTAATCCCATACTCAATCTTTCCGCGTAGATTTCCTATTAGACCCGGATTCACATTAGCAGATAAGTCTTCGACGACTACATAAAAGGTGTTATCTGACCGGGCTAGAGTTATATGAGCCACCACAATAGCATCTGCGCCAGCTTTCATGGCTTGCCGGAACGGTACCAGCTCGTAAGCTTCTAATTCATTCTTATTCATAACGACAACTGATAGCCTATGTTGAGAGTCATCTGCTGTATTTCCATGACCAGGGATATGCTTAGCGTAAGATAAAATGCAGTTTGGCTACAAAATCTTCACTTGCGCCTTTACAAATCTTCTAATTATCTCTAGGTCACCCTTGAATGAAATCACTCAAACGATTGAAGTCTTTGGTTCCAGACATTTATTCGCAACAGGCGCGTAGTCCATGCTGATGCCATGTTCCCTCAGTATTTTTTACCATAAATTCAGCAACTTAGATGCATTTGACTGATCATCGGTCGCACCAAAAGCCATCGTATCAAAAAGTTGTATTGTAAAAGACGGATCGATGCGAGCCACTAGCCAATCCCCCCGATCGATTGCGAATAAATTGTTTCTAATGATCTTCATAACTCTCAACCAGATCTTGCAATGGAGCTGTTGGTCGAATGAATCTCACCGCGGTAGAGATATTTCTATGAAAAGTTATGATGTTTCCAATTTTTGTAAGGTTTTCGACACCTTCAATGACAAAATGACTATTAACGGCAACTTTGCTAGGTTGCCACTAAAATCAGTGAGCAATTCGATTGCACGTTCACCTGTGGGATACGTGGTCGATTCGCCCGTCCATCGATCCCATGACATTCGAAAGATTGAGAGCAGTGAAATTGGCAAGCATTGGTATGAATTTGAAAGAGTTTACAAGGATAAACCATACCTTTCCAATCTTTTCCTTCAGCTCTTGATCTGATAATCGGCTAGTTGTTAATCCCTTATAGCTTGGCTCCATTGTTTTTAAGTGTGTCTAGTGAAGCTTGCAAGGAGAGAACTGTCGGTGACCTTCCGCGTTATTTAATCACGAGGCCCAAAGTTCCCAGTGTAACTTCGCACTTAAAAAGATGCCCAATGCTTCTTTGCATGCTAAATGGTGATAGATCACGCACAGAGGAAGTTTTGACTTGACAAAAAGATTATATTAATAGGGAGGTTGAGGAGAAGGGTCACGTGATGTGACCGGAGATCGGCCGAGACAACTTGGCTGAAGCCCGACGACCGAAGTGTGTCGTCTGAATACAATCACGCCTGCAGCATAGCTATCTCCTTAGCCAGCCTTTGATATTTAATAGGCTAACTCTAATATCTGCAAAAGAGCGAGGCCGGGTGCGACATGATAACATTATCTTACGAAATGCAATGCGACATTGCGTTTTGTACGACTAGAGACTAGCTAAGGTTTCTTCGAGAAATGTGAAATTCTTATAAACAATATGGCTTCCTCCTCTGGAGAACGGAGTCTTTCGAGACAGCCACTGCTGAGAAGAAGAGCAAGTATGGGCTCTCCCGAGGTCAATGAAATCGAAGATAATGCCATCGAAATGAACGGCAATGGAATGCATATCGATGGAACAAAGTCTGATCGCGTCAAGAAGAACCTCAATAAATACGAACAACTGTTTGGTATCGACGAAGAATCATCTATTCAACCTACGACCTCGAGAAAGGAGTTATGGTCATATTATCTTTATTACAATGTGAGCGCCGATCCACTGTAGGGCTTGATTGTATTTTAACCGTCAGTTCTTTGGGAAACAACGGAGTAGGGCCGCAAAGCTATTCTCAAGCCCTTTTTCAAAATGCTCTGAGTAAAGCTGGATGGGATCCCGCCATTACACCTGCTCAAATAGGTAATTGTACCACGGGAGGTTGTGTAATACCGTGGGGTACTACTACAAGATCTGTATCTAGTTTGGTTTTGCTCGCCAATGGGATTTGCTTCACCATTATGTCTGTCATATTTGTGGCTTTTGGATCTGTTGCAGACTATGGGCATTTTGGGAGATGGATACTTCTATTTCTTACCGTTGTCGTAAGTGGCAAATTATCCCCATGAAGGTTACACTAACAGATTAAGTGCTGGGTTTTCCAATACGGGATGATGGTTATTACGAAGCCAGAACAGTGGCCCACAGCCATGGCTTTGTATATTGTATCATACATTTCATACGGCGTTAGTATTCTCATTAATCTAGCTCAAGTGTTTGTGTTAACGTTGCATGGTAACAGGCATCATTGGTGTTCTATTATGCATTGTTTCCCCGATTGGCCCGTTACATGCCTCATGTTCAAAACGCTCGAGACGAAGAACTTAAAGAAGAAAAGATAAATCAAGATGAGTATGATAGGATAGAAAGTATGGAACGAAACCATATTAGCAATATATCTACCGCCCATGCCAGTATCGGATACGTTCTTGTGCTGGTACTCAGCCTCTCTGTCCTGATTCCGATGCAAGGAAATTCTTTTGCTAACAATCTTGCATTGTGTCTCACAAACTCATGTGAGTTTCCCTTAACTTCATATCGGAAGACGATCTTATCTGACGTACCTAGATTGGGTTGTTCTTGGTTTTCCTTGGTTTATTTTCCAACAATCACGTCCTGGGCCACCTATCCCAAAAGGCAGTTCAATATGGACCATCGGCTGGAAACAAGTCTATCTCGCCCTTGTCGAAATTCGTCATCTTCCTCAGACATTTACTTATCTACTCGCATTCTTTATGCTTGCTGACGGCTTAAATACTACCACTACTCTCGTCTCTATTATTCAGAACGAAGTTATCTCTTTCTCCTTTCTTCAATTAACGTATCTTGGACTTGCACAAGCGATCGCCTCCACGATATCCACTTTCTCATTTTGGTACATTCAACAGTATTTTGGCATTCGAACTAAATCCATGTTCATCGTCACCAACATCTTTAGTGTTTTAATTTTGTTATATGGTATGATTGGATTGTGGACTGACAAGATAGGCTATCACCATGTCTACGACTTCTATGTCTATAACATTGTTTTTGGATTATTTCAAGCGCCATATTTCTCATACTCTCAAACAATGATGAGTGAGGTCACTCCTAGAGGATATGAGGGAATGTTCTTTGGGTTATTTGGTATTACGAATAAAGCTGTATGTGATTCATATTCTTTCCAACCCCTGACAATGCTTCATAACTTTCAACTAATCGACCAGTCTTCAATCCTCGTGCCAAACGTCATTCAAGCCATTGTCAACCATACAAATAATAACTGGATGGGATTTCCATTCCTGTTCGCATTATGTGCTTTTGCGAGTATCATTATATGGTTCGTAGACATTGAAAAGGGAAGAGAAGATTGCAGGATCTACGTGGCAGAGCGCAAGGCTGTCCATACGGTTAGTAACATACTGCCCAGCTCATGAATTTTTACATCTGTAGAAATATTCTAATGTATCTATTCTCAGAGTACACAGAGACAAACCACCGATGATACAAATGAGCAGCAGGGTCGAACGGTATAATGATATCTTTACATGGAGATGTCACTGCTCATGTTTGGTGGAAGAGGAATGGTGGATATAGTGGAAGGGTTCTCTTAGTATAGTGTTTAGAGATTTCGTACACAGAGATAGATTCGAGTTATATGCGCCGTTTTTTATAGTTCTTTTTGAAGTAGCAAAACACCAATTTACACTTCCGCATCTATCTACCAATTTTTCTTCTCTTCTTTTCATAAATGATTTTGAACTTGTAGGGCCGTGTAGATTGTATAAGATAATTTACTGAGTGCATTATCTGTAGCGGGACACATTCAGAATTCAACGCCAAACAAGAGCTAACAACACGGAACATCAAAACTGGCATTGATTGTGAAAGTCCAAAAATAACAGATTTCAAAACTCAGTAGAAAATACCCTTGAAATATAAATATGATCGTCCATCGGCAAATAACCATCCCAAATATTGAAACAAGAGTCTTTTGACGAACATCATCTAATGCTACATTCATTCAAATGGCACAAGTGACAAGCACACTAGAACGGATATGCGAACAGATAATTCCATCCCGTAACAATCAATATTTTCCTCGATGCCAATCAATCAATACAGTGGTAGGTAATTTATTGATGACACAAAGCCACCACATCTCACTCCAATAATCACATTACACCCTACATTCCGACCCGCTCTTTCCATCCTATCCGACCTCAATCTCTCTTCCTTTCGTCCGAAACACCTACAACTTCCATCCCATCCCATTCCATCCTACCAAAATAGAACACAGTGCAACCCCTACCAGAAATCCAAACCAACTACGTAATCAAACTCCGAAAAATCCCTTTCCAACTTCAAACCATCGAGAAACCATCGCGATTTTCACCCCCAAAAGATGCAACATCTCGGTAAAAAAATGGGGAATCCTCGGTATGTGGCGATACAACTGTCCATTCATATCATGACTCGATAAGTGATTCGAAAAATCATGAGATTTTTTTGAGATTTTTTTGCATGCTAGCTATGTAATGAATCTCGAACATTTCGGAAATGAAAATTGCGATTTTCGGGGCTTGGTATTTTTTTCTTTCTTCTGGGGTTGGAGAGAGAAGACAGGGGGATTTCGGGTATGGCTCGGTACATACATGTATGAGTACTTATGTAGGGCTGGATATATAGATATAGATGGGTATATATACTAGCTGCGTTATCCTTTTTGAAGTTGAGAGTTATAATTCCCAATTCAATCTCCTCAACTCCGAGAATTGTGAGGACAGTTGTTGCCAATCATCTCGTTAGCTCACGTTACACGACATCACCGTACCTCAAACTCAAACCTTTAAAAACACTGAACCATCTCATCTACGTTCTCTTAATTCCTCAGAGTCATCCTCCTACAGCAAATCCAAATCCAAATCCAAATCCAAAAAACAAATCCAAATCCAAAAAACAAACCATGTCCTTCACCCTCAATTCCATCTGGCGATCCCTCAAAAAGCCCTTCTCCGCCCTCCACTTCGAGCTCAGCTACCCCGAAAGCGCCAGAACCGGCAACGGCCCCGCGGATTTCTTCTCTCCGCCTACCAGAACCGAGAGTCAGACGATAGAGTG
This sequence comes from Botryotinia narcissicola, assembly GCA_004786225.1. Taxonomy (NCBI): domain Eukaryota; kingdom Fungi; phylum Ascomycota; class Leotiomycetes; order Helotiales; family Sclerotiniaceae; genus Botryotinia; species Botryotinia narcissicola. The sequence continues at coordinate 14,791 of PQXJ01000492.1, read as the reverse complement.
GGAACGAAGGATGATTAGACGATAAATTTCAGGAGGTGGACAGGATGAGTAAAGGAGTGTTTTCCGTCAGAGATGAATGTAATTGAGATTTGAGGTGTTAGACTGGTCTGGGGGGATGGAGATTGCGCTGGAAGTAATGAGATGGGACGAGACATAGATTTGATTATGGTGTTTCAGATACTAAGTTGGATACAAAGTATAGCAGGAAGGACTCTCAGACAGGAGAAACAGCACACAACAAGACATGGATAGGCGCATTTGAGAATACCACTTCCCTTTGCTTTACCGCAGAATAATATTTCCGCTTAATATTAATATCTATCCCAACCTATCATTCAATGCCATTTTCACATCTCATAATCATCCCAACATACAATCCTTTCTCCACTCTATGCAAACTCAATATTTTACTTTACTTTCTTTTCTTTCTCTTCATTGCCCTCTCCATCCCATTTCTCCATTATCCACCAAAATCCATCCTCAAAGCAATCGTGGGTTCTCTTCCCCCCTCCTCATCCTCATCCATCTTCTCCCTTCCACCCTCTCTACCTTTAACGAGAACTCCCTCCATAAATCCCTTCTGCTCTGCCGTCATTCCTCCAACTACTGCTCTAAAAGCTGTTGGATCAGCCGCCGCCATGTCAAGCAATCTTGTATTAGTTTCCTTCCAAACTTTCTCTCCGTCGCCATTCGCACGTTTCAGTAAAGTAGGTATGACTACAGACATAGCTACTGCTCTCTGTTTGCCATCAAGTGAAACCACAAATGCTGTTAGAGCATGCAATGTTAGAGCTCTGGCATTTTCAGGGTCTTCAGCTGCAGTATTTGTGCTGAAGGTAATCAGGAGGGGTAAAAGATAACGCGCGATGCTTTGATCTGCTGGTGTTTTGGTGTTTGTGAGAAGAAGACTGCGAATACAGTTTGCTGCTACTTTTGCGGTCTGTGAAATTGGGTTAGCAGAGTTTGCCTCTTGAGAAAGAAGTATCTTACCATTCGATCACTCAGGCAATCTACAACTTCGTCCAGGAAACGAGTGACAAGGGGCTCGCTAGCAGATAAATGATTTGTCCCACTAGTAAGCAACAAGGTTGAAGCGAGAAGAGAATTTTTGACACATGGTAGGGATACTTCTGTCTCTCGCTTTTGGGCGTTCATGTATATCGATAAGAATCGTTTGAGACAACCTTGTAATTGTATGATGCTTGTGTTGTGTTTAGGATTTTGTGTTTTGTACGATGCGGAGACACTCGTGATGAATCGTTTCAGTATCGGGAGCGATTGAGGGACTACCACGGCTTGACAACTTCCTGTTCCAAGAATGGTAGCAAATATGTGAATAATGCAAGCGTGCAGATCTGTTTTAATTATCGATGGGAACACTTCGGCAGCATTAACCAATGCGTTGAGAGACACTCTGACCAGAGAGACAGCTTCATCTGTTAGTGTATGACGAGCTGGTTGCTGTGCTTCAATCAAATTTGGTAGCAGTCCAGCAAGTACCAAAACAATAATTCTAGTCAATTCAAAAAGTTGTTCGATATCCTCTGACAAATCCTCACCCTCAGCCACGTCCGCCTTGGTGGCCGATGGATGGGAAATGCACAGACTTCTTGCGATTTGCACAATAACAGTTTGAACATCAAGGCCTTCGGTAAGAACAAGTCGGTCTAGTAGATCCATAGTTTCCGAGAATATTGCCTCTCTATATATCGCATGCCCAGACACACTAGGATGTAAGATTTTCTTCAAAGCTTGCAATATTTCGAGTGTTTGTCCCTTTTATGCTAGGGCCTCACTTCCAGGTTTAGCAACGAGTGCTTCGAACGCAATACCGAATAAAACAAAGAAGAATGCGACTGGTTCGTCTCGGTAGTTGATATCATTCCCTTTCGAATTTCCATTTGTCGAAGGAGCATCAGCTTCCTTGCCATCAAGAGCATTGAACACGAATTCACTATCCTGTTCAATAAGACTAGCGATAGCGTCAACAAGTTTGAGCCATGAATCTTGATAAAACCTCAGCAACGTCTCTCTGTTTAATGCAGAATAGATACTATCTAGACTGCCAGACAAAGATGGGGGACCTAAGCTCATCGAAATATCTGGCTCAAATCTTAAACGCGCAAATTCTCTCAACGAAGCAAGCCATAATGGAGTCAATGTACCAATATATGGTTTGAGGACATCCACAAGATACTTTTGTTCTGTGCTGGCTACTTGCAACTCAGCCCAGGCAGAGAAGACTGCCATCTTGACCATAACCTGAGCATTAGAACTGAGGCCTTTGAGATCTCCAATAGATGCAACTTCAGACTCCGTTGAGAAGTTCTCCAGTGCAGTCACCAAAGTTTTGAGAATACGACCCATTCGATCGACATCAGTAACGATACCAGTAGCAATGAAAGCCGCACAAACGTTGACAGCCTCGGAAGCTAATTCGGGCGAGGAGTCGGCGGCAAAAGCTGGTGTAAGAGCAGAACTAATCTGAGCTTGGTATTGCTCTAGAAGTGGCGCTTCGGCGAAATCAGGATCTGGTGTATGACCAAACATCTTCAGCACTGCATCGATTATCTTCAAACCCCAGACTCGGAGCTCCACAACATTAGATGTGGAGGCAGAAAACGCCATCCGAATAACATCGGCAACCCTCTTTTGTAAAGCAACTTCCGCGGATGAACTACCATTAGCTGCTAGATCCTTGCTAACCAATGCAAATATTTCTCCCAAACAGCTCATGGCAAATGTTCGAACCTGCCATCTAAGTGGCTCTTGACCCGCAGCAGGGGCATTCGTATCTTTGGTCATGCCAGAAGCAGCTGCGAAACCTGCTACTTCTTTATCCTGCAAATCAGGCATGGCATTAACCTTTGCAGAGATTGCCGTGGAGTCTTCTGCTTTGGGTCGCGTCATTGATAGGACAGTTTGGCATCTTTGTAGCCATCGTGGAGTTTCTGTCAAGCAAGTTTGTTGTAACCAATTCCGAATAACATTCCTGATACCGTCATGTGCGGGGTCTGAATCTAAGGCCAGCCAAAGTTGATCTTCAAAGCCAGTCTCGGCTGCTTTTACAACATCCTCCGAATTGCGCTTCATGAGATTGTACAGACCGTCAATGGCGATATCTCTTAGTAAAGAAATATCAGATTTGAGATCTTTCTGGAGAAGGACAACATAATCTACGAATTCCATGTGGCCTGGAGCATATAGAGCTAGATGTTCTTGACATTTCAAGCTACCAGCCAAGACCAGGATGTTTTCTTCTGCCCCAAACTGATCTACCATAGTAAGTATCAAGTCTCGAGCTTTGGTCATATCTTGAAGATCAGGGCCAAGAACATTGACCAAAGAATCTATGCAACGTGCAATAACAGCAGTCGTAGATAAGTCCAATTCTAGATTTGAAGTCGCCAGGGAAGAAATTTCCTCGTTATGCGTGTCCGAAACATATAATTGGCACAGCATGCCAAGTGTACTCGATACATAACCCGAAAATGTTAAACCAGCTGACTCCGCAACACGTGATAGTGACTCGAGTGCCCAGATATGAACAGTTGGATGTGGATCATTGCACAATGACATCAAAATTCCCAATATTGTCTTCAAGTGAAAGCCCGCGGCCATTCCTCCGACTTGAGAATGAATACACCCAAGTGCCATAGCACAACCAGCTCTAGCACTCGGCTCACGGTTGCTCACAATGGTATCAACGAGGTGTTTTATTTCTGAGTTGGTATATGTATTACCAGAAATATTGCACTGCCGGGCTAGGGACTCATAGCCAATGTTGCGTACATATTGATCTTGATGGACAACGAATGACCTAAGAATTTCTTGCATGAGTTTCTCCACAGCAGTATTAGTGAGGTCGCCATGGGGAGATGATGTCTCTTTAACAGGCACCTTCAGCGCGGAAAACAAAGCGGTCGCGATATTGACGTTGATAGCGGCCTTGCGTCCAGGGTCTCGTTGGAGTGCACCAGTGGATAAGAACGTAGCGATCTGTTCTAGTATACTCTCCTGAATTTTGGGGGGAGTGATTGGGAAAGCGATTGCGAATAATCTAATAGCGATGTTGACAACTTCTGTAGCGGGCGGGTCTGGTAAACTATCTTCTTTCTGGATATCACCCAAATAAAGTGAAATGGAGTCGTGCTCAAGGGAGCTGCAAATAGGGGATAACAAGACATTTGATATGTCAATGTCCGATTCCGTTTCTTTTATCCAGTCATCTTGAGATCCATTTTCTTGTTCAGAGGCCAGCTTTTGTACATTGAAGCCTCGAACAAGGCCTGTGACTCCAAAGCCAGAATTATCTCCAACGTCCCAAACAGTTTCAAAATTACCTGCTGAGCTCGCAATGGACGTAGATAAGGAACTCGGGCTATAATTTTCAGGATCGGCAAAGAATGATACAGCAAGCGTGAGAAGATTTGATTGTAGTAGTGCTTCACTTCCGCCAACTGTACTAAGCGTAACCAGTCGTGCATAACATTGAAGAACGCGACGCTGAACCATCAAATCAAGATCTTGCAATTGCAATGATGGAGTCAATCGTTGTGTGACATCATCGGACAGCTTTTTGGATGGGAGACTCTTCAAAAATGCCGAAGTATTTGTAAGCATGGCAGCAATTCGCTTAGAGACGTCTGCAGTTAGGAGGCGGCTGTTAAATTGTAGGAACGCCAGAATAGAGCCAAGAGCACACTCTCTAACGTGTGTGAGAAAAGAGGATTCGAGAAAACTTCGTTGAGAAGTATTGTCCTTTTCAAGAGGTTTGGGCAATGCATTCTTCCATAGTAAAAGTAATTGATATAAATGAATCTTAACAAAATTCGGTCCCAACGACATCAACCCGCCTATAAGGATCCAAGCGACCTGAATTTGAGTGCTTGAGACCCGCAATTCCGATTTACTACTGGACTTGAGAAGGTTGGTCGCAAGGGAAAGGACGCGACTATTAACATCGACTGAGCCGTAAAGCGGTTGTAAGTTTGCTGTGCTAATCATGGCAGACAGCCCATTGGCATACCCAACACATCGTCTTGGTGAGTTTCGTCCTGTATTCAATAAGTTCAATTCTCGGTTGACGCTGTTCATACAAATAGTAAGACATGGCAGAAGTTGCTGGGGACAAGCCAAAGTAAACGTTCGTAAACAATATGATGTATATATTTGCACCGTGTAACTTGGATGTTGAAGGACTTGCAATAGTCCATCCCGACAACCTTCAGCAATTACATTCGTTGCGGACCCCAAAGTTTTGATTAACGATGCCAATGTGCTTAGAGTGGCAATAAGTGTATGTTTCGAAGGCTCAGCTCTCTCTTTGATAACTTGAGGGTAGTTTTTCAGAATGTCATTGACCAAGGACTTTGCAGCGTCCAATTGTCCCGATTCGCCCAGTATGGAATGGCCGACAACATCTTCGAGGATTATTTTCACAAATTTACGTGTAGTCAACAAACGATATCTATTACAGGTAATGTTTGCATGGCTTAGAAGTTCCACAGTAAGATGGTCCACAATCTGCATATACATCGTCTCAACCGTTCTTTCGCTCATACTTTTGAATATACGACTGTAGCAGACAGCTATTCCGGCGCGAGCTCTGTTGGTTGTGGATATTTTGATATAATGATTCGACAACACTTTCAATATCTCTTGTAGTGTGAGAACGAGTATTTGACTTTTCTTGTTGCCGGTGGGCGTCCCAGGCCTCGAGGGCATTTCATCGTCGTCAAGCCCCTGTCCAGCTATTACGGATGAACGTTTATTGGTATTCGTCCTTTTGATCTTCTTGATTATTGGTATATCATTATCCCGGGGTGGCTCCTCAGAATGACTCTTTACCAATGCCTCTGCCAAACATTCTGCTGCCGCCTGTCGAACCAATGCGCTGGGCGAATCTATAGCCTTGAAGATCGTCGACTTTAAACTTTCGAAATCGCTGGAATTATCATAGTACTGCGTATTCTTACACAGACTCCTCAAGCATTTACATGCAGCAATCTGTACCAAGGCTGACTTCTCACTCGAAGCATAAGTTCTTCTTTGTTTCCATATGTCCTTTGCGATTGTGTCGTCCATACTTGTCGCAACCATTCCTACAATCTTGCCCGCAGCTTTGAATATCGCCGCTCGTAAACCCGCATTGTTTTGCGCGGATTTCAATAGCTTAAGTATAGCACTGCATGCCAAAGAATGTAACCCAATCGCGCTGTCTCCAGCGGCTGCGAAGACATCCCCTAAACAATAAACAGCTGCATGTTTTGTCCTGAAATCCCCGTCTGTCTTTGTCTTCCCATTACTGATGATTGTAACCAGATCATTGATCGTTTCGAATAGCAATTTCCTATCCCCTTCCCCTAACACATGTGCGAAACATCGTCCCAAATTATTTCGAATGACTCTCGTAGGAGGGGGAGCTGCGAGATTGAGTATTTGAAAGAGTTCTTTCTTGAGGTAAAGCTGTTGAGCGGTACAGTCGTCTGGTTCCAAGCCTTCTACATGTTTCGTGAGCGTCGAGACAAAATTCAGGAGATATAAGTTTTGTTGTTCTGATGGGAGGGATTGGAGCTTCTTGATGTCTAGCTCGGGGGTGGGCGATGGCTCTAATCTGCCAGGAAGTTCACTTGAGCCATTATGAGAATTTGGACGACCTGTCGATGACATTATTTATTATCCGTTGTATTTGTTGTGTTCAATGTCCGTGTGAAATCTGGTCATTTGTGGAGTGGTTCTGGCCTCATTGCTGGCTCCTTTACTTGTATCAATTTACAGAGGTGTTCGCGATGATGATCGAGTTTCAGCCAATCGGAAGCCACAACAATATTTATTTTCAAAGCTCAGTTCCCAAGTCTCAACTCAATATTAAATTTCATTTTCGGTATGACAAACATGCCATCATTTTCTAGAGGTCTTAGACCTTTCCTTCGATCCGATTATATCTGTTCGAAATGTCTACAATTTTCCACTACGTCAGCGGTATCTTCAGGTCACAATTGATGGTCGAAAATCAAGTATGACAAGGGTGCTGTGGATGCAAAAAAGACGAAAGCCCGTTCTATCATTGCGCATGATATTGCGCTGGCTGTAAAATGTGTGTTTTCTGGTACGCCATTTATATTGCTAATGATACTAACATAAAATTCAAGTACATGGATCCGATCCATACATAAATCCAAGACTGGCGACTGTCCTAGCTGCTGCTAAGAAAGGTACATAATGGGGTACATTCCCTTCGACATCGACATTTACATTCATATACTTACAATGCCATAGCTGGTTTCCCAAAAGCTTCTATGGAAGCTGCCATAGCCCGTGGACAAGGAAAATCTTCAACTGGAGCTGCGCTACAGAAAGCAACTTTAGAATGCATAATGCCGCCACAAGTTGCCATGATAATCGAAGCCGAAACAGACAGCGTTAATCGTACTATGATGGACCTGAGGCATCTGGTCAAGACTCACGGAGGAACTGTTACACCTACTGCATATCTATTCCAGAAGAAAGGATGCGTTACGTTCGAGAAAGACGAGAAAAATCTAGGCGTAGATGATGTAATGGACGAAGCAATCGAAGCAGGAGCAGAGGATTTGGAAGTTGACGATGAGGGAAATATTGTCGTTTGGACGGAACCGAATATGGTAACAGTAGCTGGGGACGCTCTACAGAAGAAATTCGATATCAAAATCGGAAGTTCTGATATCCTATGGGATCCGAATGAAGATACAAATGTGCCAGTCGACGCGGGGGAAGCTACGGATAGGCTCATTTCTTTCATTGAGTCTACAAGAGACAACTCCGATGTCCAAGGAATTTATGCGAATGTGGTACAGGGAAATATTGACGACGGAAAATGGGAAGAATTGATCAGTGGATTAGACTGAGAGAGGGGTATTATATTTGGTTTAAACGCATATAAACGTAGAATGTAGACTAGATGTACAACAGCAGGGATTTGTACCATAGTAGAAAGCATCCCTCGCCCCTCAGCCATGCTTCAATAAAGACTGAAATAATTCGGCTCCATCCTTTGAAACTCCTCAATAGTCGAGCAAAATATGCAATTCCTCTGCCGGTCGCCTACTAGCCCTACAACATATTGCTCATGTGTACTCATAGAACGCCAGCCTGCCTTATAGCCCATTTTATACCAGTATCGTTCCATAAAATTCTATGTCTTCAACTCCCTCCAAGTACCGTCATTCTATTGTTGCATTCTTCATAGCCGTCTTCTCCCCTATTTCTCCTCTTCGTTTGATCCATTGGCACCCCGCGCCCTCTGCTCTCTCAAGTACAGTCTCTTCTGTCTTAGCCTCTCAAGCTCTGATTTGATCTCGTCCCTCTCAAACGGTATGCGATTCGTCTGGTCAACTCTTGGCCAGAAATCCGGAACCGAAAATCGTTGATCGAGATTTGTGCCATAATAGTACATGATGGCGATTGGGAACATGATATACATGCCGAACTATTGAATTGTCAGATTATAATTCATGGAGGGGCATTTAAGGTGGCAATGAGACTGGCAAATTGATACTTAGAATTGGGTATGGTAATTTTACCTTGAACACTTCGAGATTGGGGCCTCCCATGATTGTAGTATGTGGTCTAGTATCGCGATATAATGAGGTAATTTATGAGGTATGTCTTCCCTTGTTCCTACATTACTATCGAAGCTCGATATAAATTCCATAAAAAATCATGCGAGCATCGAGACTTCACAATCGACCAATCATATCAAGCAAATCTTTGGTTACAAACCATAGTCATGGGCGCCGGACGATGAGAATATCCATGATCGTTTAGATAATTAACTCTTCTTATTCATGATTGCCAATTGAAACTTTCAATATCCCTATCGAATTAATTTACAATGCTCAGTCAATTATTGTCCCGTACTTTGCCTTTTTGTAGTTGGGTTCTCCTCTAGATGCAGGTCGTCAGCCTTTCCGAATCTCTGGTCGCATTTTGGAAACCGAGGCAATCGGCTACCCCACAAATGAGCTTAATAGCTTGCTGGGTCCCATTGCTGGGACCATTCGAGATCGATTTGTAACTTTGTTGATATCATTATAACTGTTGGTTTAATTGCACTCCTGTTATGCTTTTTCGACAGTATCATTCATCACTTCCAAAATCCAACAATCACCACGGAATCATTCAAAATGGCTCAAACCGAGCCAGTAACTCTCGAGTATAAGGGTCGAATCGCAGTTATCACTATTGATAATGAGAAGAAGCTTAATGCTTTGACTCAAGATGGTTATTATCTCATAGCTAAATTCATGAGGGAGATTGCTACCCATGATGAAGTTTTCGTCACGGTTTTGACAGGAAAGGGTATGTTCCGCAATATTAATTATGAGAGACCTTGCTGACTTAAAATCATAGGACGTTACTTCTCAGCGTAAGGTTCCTCCACTAATTAATAGCTGCCATATATTAATCAATACATAGAGGAGCCGATGTGTCGATCAGTAGAGAAAAACCTGTTGGAACTGATCTAGCTCGTCATTGGCTGAGCAGCTTCGTTGCGAATAACCTCAACATAACCAACGCATTCTATACACACCCAAAAATTCTCGTCACGGCCCTAAATGGTCCAGCAGTCGGACTCTCAGCTGCTTTGATCGCTTTCTCAGACTTCATATACTGCACACCTCAAACCTTCCTCTTGACCCCCTTCTCTAGTTTGGGGCTTGTTGCAGAAGGAGGAGCTTCGAGAGCTTTCGTTCAGCGTTTGGGAATCAGCAAAGCAAATGAAGCCCTTATTATGAGTAAGAGAATCACTGCAGATGAATTGCTGCAAGTTGGGTTCGTGAACAAGATTTTCGATGTTCAAAAGGGAGAGACCGAGAAGTTCAAAGAGTTGGTATTTGAGGAGATAGATAATCGATTGGGAACGCATTTGATCGGCGATAGTTTGATTAAGATCAAGGCGTTGATTAGAAAACCAGAGAGAGATGTGCTTGACGCCCAAGGTGTAGCGGAGGTGTTCGGTGGGCTGGAAAGATTTGCTGCTGGAATACCACAAGAGGAGTTTAGGAAGATCGCAAGTGGTGAGAAGAAGCATAAGCTGTGAATATTCGAGATTTAGAATGTATAGAGAAAGGAATCGTGAGGGTATATGTCTAACCTTAAACATTCATACCAATTGATGTAGGGCTCCAGCCCAATACAGATAATTAAACCAATGTATATCCCAACAATAACTCCATTCGGAAGACCAGCTCTCTGAATGCGCAACGCCCCGATATGATCGTCCAATATAGAGTTGAGTCGAGGCCTTTTAGTATCTCGTCTTTTCGCACTCATCTATCGGCTGGTGGAGCGGTAGATCCTTCGCCATTCTTTTCCATTGCAGCTTTTTGTCTCTCTTCCTGCTTCTGCCAATGTCCACCCTCCTTATAGTCCTTAGAAATTCCCAAGTCACTCCTGAACTTATTTTCTTGCTTGATTTTTGCTTCTGCCAATTCATGGACTTGATGCATCTTTAATCCTTTCCTTCTTGGTCCATTACCTCTTTCCATCTCCTTCAATAGCTTCTTTCGTAATGCCTCTTCCTGTATTTCAATTTCTTCCTCATCGACTCTGTATACATCATTAGCTCCTGGGCGATTACTGAATGTGTCCAAGAACTTACCCCTCTTCCTCTAATTTGTCGCGCAGCTCAAACACCTTGACCTCGACTTCTCGTTTTCTATCATGCTCAAGAATTCCTTTGTCTGGTTGTCGCTGTCTGTGTCTAAGACTGTCGATATCTGTGGGATATGGCTTGCCTTGATCGCGGGGTTTGATGTGCGCAAGATTCCTTTGGACATAACCTGAAGTTCCACTTCCTCTAGGTGTGGTAAGACCGACGTTGGAGGACATGATTGCGAAATGCTCCAGTTGTGATATTAGTTGTTCTTTTCCAGATGATTGCTGGCTGGTGAGAAAGCTGGTGGTGGGCGGAGTGGAGAACAATTGACAAATCCTTGCTATTGCAGGCGGTCTACAGCTAGCGTGGCAGAATCTCCCAAAAATATTGATTGCCCCTCGATAAGATGGAACATTGATGTGAAGGGATCACTCTGACTCACAACATACCAGTGTACGTTCTTCAAATATAATCATTACTTCTAGGTCTCTATATCAATCGAAACCCATCCACACAGTCAAAGTATTATACGAAAAATGCCAGCTCCCAATAGTTCAGAAGCTGGAATCACTGAGGCTGAACCCCTCACTAGACTTCCATTCGAACCTATCACTAAATCCCACATCTTGAACTGTTCATATGACAATTGGCATGCAAAGTATGATTTCTGCTCCCGTGTGTTCCTCCAAAAGCTGCTAACAGATATCAAGATATCGATCGTCAACTCTCAAATCTCGAATCATCCTTCTCACTTCAGAGTTCCTTTCATATCTACGGGAAGATGGCATAGTTCTTCCATCTGAGATTGCTACATTTCCTCCACCAGAAACATACAACAACAATTCAACTAGTGATGGCTGGGATGAAGATACAGATACAGGTCCTGACCCCTCTGAAAAATTCTCGGATATTCACAAGCAAATACAAGAGACAATCGCAGAACTTGGTGGATCAGTGGTTCCCAAACTCAACTGGTCTGCTCCAAAGGATGCCACATGGATTAGTTTAAAACAGAACAGTATGGAATGCAATACACCAAACGACATTTACCTCCTCCTCAAATCTTCCGACTTCATTACCCACGATCTAGAACACGCTTTCGATGGTTGTGCAGAGGATCCGTCCATTACAAAGGAAAATACACAATATGTTTTGGTCTTACGAAAATGGTTTAAAGTTAATCCATCATGCGAGTTTCGATGCTTTGTACGAGATCGAAGAATCATTGGCATTTGCCAAAGAGATCTGAATTACTTTGAGTTCTTGTTTCCTCTTATTCCAACACTAAGAGAAGTCATTCAAGAATACTTTGATAACACTCTCAAAGATACTTTTCCTGATCGTAACTTCTCATTTGATGTCTATCTACCGGATCCTTTTGATAAAGTACGGCTAGTGGATATAAATCCATGGGCTCCTCGGACAGATCCACTTCTGTTCTCGTGGCTAGAACTACTCACCCTTTCTGTGCCTTCGCCATTACTTGGTGTGGCAGATTCATCGTCAGTGCCGCCATTGCCTGTTCAAAGTAGTGATGAAGATGAGGGAACTGATGATGTTGAGGAACTTGGATGGATGCCCGAGTTCAGGTTAATAAAGAAAGACGATCCAGAAGCATATAGCTTTTCAAGTCCACAATACAGTGCACACAAGATGCCACAAGAAGTGGTGGAAGCAGGTGCAAGTGGGGAGGGTGGTATGAGAGAATTCGCGGACAATTGGCAGAGGATGTTGAATGGTGAGTTAGAAATGATGAGAGCTGGAGAAGATAGTGATGATGATGATGATGATGATGACGATGACGATAAGACGACAAGGTAGAAGCAATTGTTACTTGGATATGATTACAATATATTCTTTGCCATCAAGATCTGTCATATCTGCTTAATTTGATGGGGCGAGAATCCAAAATTGTTCTTCATGCACCGAGGCGTTTACTTGTGGGGCGAATATGTAGAATCCAGATTCATCGGGAATTCGGGCTTCCCCACAACGATGATTTAATCGCAACAATCTTTGGTGGGTCAAAGAGCAATATCTTTGTAATTCAAGATGGACTTGAAAATTTCCATCTTTGTTTTTTCTCTTTTATTATATTATATTCCTTTTTCCATAATTCGTATTTCTTTTTCCTCTCCTTCCTTATATCCTCAATCTCGAATTAATCATGTCACTCCCAAACATCAACAATCAATGGACTACCCAACAGTCCGGTATTCAAGATCTTACTCTAGGATCATCTACAGTCCCAACACCTGGAGATGGTCAAGTGCTTGTTAAAATCCACACTGTGGCTCTCAATTATCGAGATACTGAAGTGATAATGGGGCTTTACAACCACCACAAGACTATTGGCAACGAGTCCTCGTCTCTGGTTCCCTGTTCCGATATTTCTGGAACAATTGTATCATCCAAATCCTCAAAATGGAAGTCTGGTGATAGAGTACTTGCAACCTTCAATCAGACACATGTTCGTGGTCAAGTGACTGCAAAAGATATGGCTAGTGGATTGGGGTTACCCACTGAAGGCTGTTCGCAACAATATTGGGTATTTGACGCTGAGGGTTTAGTCAGAAAACCAGAATATCTCACCGATGAAGAATCGTGTACATTGCTAATTGCTGGAGTTACAGCTTGGATGGCGATCAATGGCATGAGACCGCTTGGACAACCGGGCGGAAAGGGAGAAACAGTATTGATTCAAGGAACTGGAGGAGTAGCAATCAGCGGATTGCAAATTGCCAAAGCCAGTGGCATGGAAGGTAATTCTGACGTATCATCCCAAAAGCTCAAACAACTAAAAGTTGTCTAGTAATCATAACTTCTTCTTCCGACGCCAAACTCACTCAAGCCAAATCTCTTGGCGCGGATCACACAATCAATTACCGTACCACACCTATCTGGTCTGAATAAGTAACGAAGATCACTCATAACGAGGGCGTTTCCAATATTTTCGAAACAGGTGGTGCCTTGACGCTTCGTCAATCATTCGATGCCATTGCTTTTGGTGGACTAATTAATGCTATCGGATATCTCTCCGGGAAAGAAGACGACAATGCAGATCGCACAAACACCAATGTTCTTGCGCTGAGAAGAAACGTTACGTTGAAGGGAATTTTGAATGGACCGAGAGAGAGATTTGAGGAAATGCTGGAGTGGTATGATGAAAAGAAGATTAGACCCGTGGTTGACAAGGTGTTTTCGTTTGAGGAGGCCAAAGAGGGATTGAAGTATTTGTACAACGGGGGTCATTTTGGAAAGGTCGTTGTGAAGGTTAGCGAGTAGCATTTCAATAACCCCATAGTTTGATGAAAGTACATCGAATTAATGGTCAATTGACTTCTTATTCGAAAAAGACAACACCTTTACCACTTTATCCTTTCGCGATTCTCCTTTCAATTATCGGTGATTTGAGTCTTGTTTTTCTTGCGGCTGAAGAGATTACATTCAATGTGAGTATCATTGAACTGTTGGAAGCGGGTTTGAGACTTGAAATTTCGTTCTAGACACCCACACTGAAGAAGAAAACGATATTGCAATCCCGAATAGATTGATGAGAGAGTATCTATATGAGAGGTGTCATTTTTGGTGAGATTTCTTATATATGAGTTGTTGGGCAATTTCAGAGTAAATAGCTGGAAGAGACTGTGGTACTCAATCTTTTCTATCTTAGATATATGTATATTTTCACATTAAATCCCGATACTCTTGGATGTTATATATATCGGTTTTAGATAGAAATTGTTTCCGTCTGGTTTTAATCTCAAACTCTGAATAAGCTCTTCAGCAAATGCAATTTTACAAACAAACCCATTCTATAAAACACCCCCAGCCTACAATCTGGATATGAATACTGCTCTGACCATTGATCTCTAATAGTCGGCTCTTCAAGTGGCCGACTAGTTCCTAGTCGGGGAAAGCGAATTGTTCTTGTGAGATTTGGGGTATAAAAAGTACTAAAATTATTAAATTTTATTATAAATCAAATCTGTTTTCAATATACAATCTTTAATTTTGGATCAATGTTTTATATTTTTATCGCGGAGGGATAGTTATGTCGATTGGTCACTTTGATCATATAATAGGTATGTATTGTGATAATAAACTAGATTGACTTAAGGTATGATCATAAGAAGGTATGATCATAAG